>JAAFCE010005724.1:5777099-5812720 GCA_013389805.1 Trigoniulus corallinus
AGGGATATATATTGTTTATCTGGATGCAGGGATATATATTGTTTATCTGGATGCAGGGATATATATTGTTTATCTGGATGCAGGGATATATATTGTTTATCTGGATGTGGGGATATATATTGTTTATCTGGATTGGCAATTTGAAAATGAATATCTTTTCCCTACAATCCATTCCTAATACTTTTCAGGAGGTCTGGAGCATAAAAAAAATAAACTCTATCCTTCCCATTAACTCCAACCTTGTCAGCAAGTATAGTCATGGCCTCTAAAGAAACCCACCTAGAAATGATACATAAAAATTCCACCATTTACTTGGCTCTCATTAAATTGAGAAGTTCCACTATTCATTATTTCACCTAGAGCAGGCATCTCAAATATGCAGCCTGCAGGCCATATGTGGCCCATGATGGTCTGTTGTGTGACTCACAGAGAATTTTGAGAATTATTGGCACATTGGAAAAATGACTGTAAACGTACAGTTTAATGTTTTGTTCAATTAAATTCTATATAAAACGTTACTGTCAGGGCTGGGCCCGGCTCTAGGGAGGTGTAACCCAGGCATTAGTCTGAGGTGCCATTTTGGCTGTGTGAGAAAAACTGCTGTTTGAATTTGTATTATATTCTTAAGGTGCAGCAGCTTGTCTTTTTATCCAGGGTGACGTAAGTGCTAGTGTGGACCCTGACTGTGTATTTCATACGTTTTAAAAATGCACACAGCACTTATTATATATACTGTAGGTAGTTTACACATAACTTACGGTCATAGTGCATGCGGCTCACAGAAAGTTTCACTGTTGTAAATATGGCCCTCCAATAAAGTGAATTCGAGACCAATGACATAGAGTGACCACATTTTGCATGGGTTGAAGGCAGTATCACTTTAAAATGGAAAAGTGGCATCAATTTTCCATATGGTCATGTGTTAGGCCATATGTCCCTCTACTTAGAAATTAAATATTTTACTGTTACCTACAACCACCATTTTACAGTAATCATGTAAAGTCACACATAAAAACCCTATACATCTTCTAAAAACCAACCTCCAAAGTATTTCAAAATTGGAAAGAATATGTACTACACAGTTAGCAGGAAACTCATGCAGCAGGTTTTTCAAAACCCAACCTGGTATGTGAAAGAATTGTATTTTAAATGTGTTCCTACTGTTTCTACTTTGGCCACTTAAGCAAGGTATTCTGCAAGGACAAAAATCAGCCAGTTCACCAGGCATTATTCAGATTTTTAGACTTTAGAGGAGATGGTGGTTTTCTCCTGTGGGGTTGGTTGGCACCCCCACAGCTAGCAATGTGACTAATACTACAGCTTCCATACATCTGTCTGGGTGCCCCCAGTTAGAGCTGTCACACCAAACAAGGGGGCTAAACTGAGACTAGGGATGTGGAATGCTGAGACTCTTTCAGCAAAAACTAGGGGAGGTTGCAATCCGAAAGCATCAGATCAGTGTTGCATTCCTCCGGGAGACAAGGGTAAGGGGAATGGATAAAGGTATCTGTGTGAGAGATACAAGCTGGTCTACACAGCTAGTGAAGAGGGGTGAAATTAGGTTGGTATTATACTAAGCAGTAAATTGTAGTAGGGGATTGATCACCTCAGTTAAGAGAATCAGCAGTAGGATAATGTTAGTTACTGGCAGTTTGGCAGAGCATAGGTCTCCACCCCATAACAAAGCAAAGAAGGTCAAGGACAAGACCAGTTTAACAAATACAGTCGAAATCGTTTATAACGAACTTCAAGGGACCAGCTGTTTTTGTACATTGTAGCCGATGTTCACTAAAAGCAGTACTATTGATTTTAATGAAGGAATAATTGCAAATGGTGTTATGTTTATTACAGTAGGCTATAATTTTTGTAACAGGTATATTTATTTGCATATGACATCAAAATTTACTATATTAAAAAAATTCAGAGCAATATCCATATTGTACATAGGCATGTATTGTGTAATTTTGAAATACAGTATACAAGTACATGGATACATGTATATAGAGTGTACAGTATGTAAATTCAAAGAAAGAACTCTGTATTTTTGGTTGGCGTCTAAATTGTAGTGCTGTGAGGAATTTGTTTTCAATTGATGAGGAAATACCTGAGAAGGCTTCCTTAAGAGTTTGGGGTGTGTCAGTTGTGTGAAGAAATGCTCTTATGGTTGAACAAGCAGCATACACTTCAGCTACAGTAGGGATTTTTCCAAAATCATTTTCTGATTCTTGGGAAACATCTTCAGGATGTATCTTTTCAGTTTTCTGGTGACACTGAATGATATCAATATCTGATAATTCTTCACATGTAATGATCTCATCATCCACCTCTACATAGTCATCAGCAGAGCAGTCAGAACTGAGAAGGGAAACAACAAGTTGCAAATCGCTGTGTGCATTATCTTCACATGTGGTTCTGGGTTGTACATCCTTGTTTAGACAATGGCAAAAACAGTTGGCAATGGTCTCTTTCCTCACAGAATCCCATGCCTTTGATATCATTAATATAGCATCAAGAACACTAATTTTTGTATCATCCTTATTTTCTGTTTTCTCTATGACTTTGTAAACCAGTTCTTTTTCGATATGATACCTTCAGACTACGGATAACTCCTTGGTCCATTGGCTGAAGAACAGACATGCAGTTTGGAGGCAGGAAAATGAGTTTAATTTGTTTCAATCCTTCAACTGGAGGATGGGATGGGCAATTGTCCACAAGTAAAATTATACATCTTTTTTGCTTCAAAAGTTCACTGTTCCAATTTTTAAGAGTCTTTTCAAAGATAGTCGGTGTCATCCAGGCCTTTTTATTGAAATCATAGACAACAGGGAGATTATTAACATGTTTAAAACATCGTGGCATTTTACTTTTTCCAATCACCAACAACTTTCTTTTTATAGAACCAGTCATGTTGGCTGCAACAAAACTGTAACTTGCTCTTTTGACAACTTCCCACCAGGACATTTCTCCCCTTTAAATTTCAATGTGTGATCAGGTGTTAGTCGAAAAAATAACCCCACCTCATCAGCATTGAAAATGTCATCATCAGAATAACCAGCCCTCAGTTTCAGCCATACATTTTCAACCCAGTCACCCGTTATTGCTTGGTCAACATCAGCTGACTCACCTGAAATTTTTGCATGAATAATATTATGCTGAGATCAAAATCGTTGAATCAATGAAGTGGTGCACTTGAACGATTCCTTCTTCAGAAGTACACCAAATTGTTCAGCCTTTGCCTGGAGCATGGGCCCACTCATTGGTACATTATTTGCACGTTGTTGCTTGAACCATTCTAGCAAAGCATTTTCAATGTCAGTGTGATTAGATGAGTGAATTCGTTTTACCTTTCCACACTTAAGAAATTGGGCTTTAATTTTTTCCTGGCATTTAATCATTCCAGCAATTGTTGAGCGTGATGTATGAAATTCATAGGCAAGCCTGCTTGCAGACTCTCCCAACTCAACTCTGGCAATTATGTGAAACTGTTTCTCAATGGAGAACTGCTGCCGTGGCATGTTGTCATTTAGAAAGACAGAACTCAACTGTAAAGCCGTTTGTCAAATATGCTTAGAGGCTATGGTCATAGGTTTAAAGTTCATAGAAAGACAGGATGTGAACTGGATGCAGTAACCAATATTTCAAAAGGCACTGTGAATAGAAATGTGTTTGCTTTAGCCGATTTGTACGTTATAAGCAACATTAGTGCTTTTCTCCCATAGGCTTTCATAGTTCCACCTATTTTGTTCTTTAAATCTGATTGTACACTATATCCGGTGTCATTGTAAACGATTTCGACTGTAAAAGTCAGTTGTTCACCAGCAATCATTCTTGCTAGTTGTCTTGCCAGCATTTCTCTAAAGAACCAGCCCTTTTAAGGGCTAACCAGTTAGTCCTACTCAGGACTAACCAAGTCAACTTCAATATAGTTGCAGGGCTACCATCGTCGAACCAAACAGTCCTTTTCAGGACTCTCCAATGAGCAAACCTTCACCAGCAACAAAGCACTGCAACAAGCACAGCGGGTGGACATAAGAGGGTCCATTAGCATGAGAGATAAGAAGGGGATTAGCAAAATTTGTGTCTGGCTTCTGGAAAATATTAAGAAGGAGACTTTGGTGACATTATGGTACCTTGTCTCCCTTTTAAACGTTTTTTTAATATTATAACTGTAACTTGACGTTCTGAGTAACTGCACATAAGCAGGCCACAGGTTGGGCACAGCTGATATAGACCAAATCTTAATTTAACATTAATAGGTTCATGCAAATAATATTTGCTAGGTGATAGATACAGTTTACTAAATTTCTGAAAATTGAATTTTTGATTAAACTGTACGTGATAGAATATTTTAATTATTTTTCCAGTAATCAGCATCCATAAAACTCTAAAAATCTATAATTGTTTTGAAGACAATTTTTTCATCACAGACCTGTGTATTCAGGAATTATTTTAAAAATCGAAGAAGGATTATAATTCTTACCTTAAGTTTTTAGCTGTTATGAGCAACTTAGAGAAGGTAATGTCAGTTTAAATGGAACTCCGCGGTGGCATAGTGGTTAGCTCACTCGGCAACTACACCAGTAGTTCTAGGTTCGATACTGGACCGTGGTGGGTTGGCTTCTTTTGGGCGAGAGAGAAGCCATGAGTGTGCCTTCTTTCGGTTGAGAAGTAAAACCGAGGTCCCGTGTGGGTGTACAATGGCACTTGCACGTAAAAGAACCCTCTGAGGTAAGTACCTTACCTCTTGCACCGTTTTCACCAGTTCGCCCCTTGAATGGACGTCCTTCCCAATTGAAAGCTAAATACTCTGTCTTCTTCATGTTTATCTTTCGCCCTCTCTTTTCTATCGATCCTTTAATGTCATTTAGTCCCTTCTCTATCTGTTCTCTGCTGTCACCAACTTTATCGATGTCGTCAGCAAATACTAAGCTCTGAGGGGCCCATCCAAGACCAGGATGAAAAGGTAGGAACTAAGGGCTGAACCTTGGTGCACCCTAACTTTCCCTGGGAAGCCCCCAGTTTACCCCCAAGGTGTCCTTACCCTGGCTTTGGAGCCTTCGTACATATCCTGGACTATTCAGATAAGCTTCTTCTACCCCCTTTTCTGCAGTACCTTCCAAACGCCCTGCCATGGGACACTATCATAAGCCTTCTCCAGGTCGATACAGATGGCATGGAGATCTTTCTTAGCAGCCCTATACTTCTCTATCACCTGCCTTAGAATGAAGATTGGCTCCATGGTAGACCTCCCTGGCATGAACCCAAACTGATTTCCCCAGATGCTGGTTCTATCCCTGAGGCGACATTCCATTACTCTCTCCCAGAGTTTCTTAGAGTGGATCATAAGCTTTATACCTCTATAGTTACTGCAATCTTGGACATCTCCTTTGCCCTTGAAGAGTGGTACTATCCAACTCTCCTGTCATTCTGATGGCATTCTATCACCACTCTATATCCAGCTGCGAGTTTTCCTAACCACTTGGTTCCTGTCTCCCCTACCTACATCATCGGCAAATACTAAGCACTGAGGCGCCCATTCCCCTACTCCTGTCAGCAGCTCATCCATTACTAGAGTAAATAAATATGGGCTAAGTGCTGACCCTTGATGTACACCAACCTGCACACTGAAACCTGCAGTGTTTTCCCATGCTGTCCTCACCCCAGTGATGCACCCATCATACATATCCTGCACTATCCTAATATGACCCTCATCAACCCCTTTCTTCCTTAAAATGCTCCACAGTACCTGTCTAGGGACACTATCATATACCTTCTCCAGGTCGACAAATACTGTGTGGAGGTCCTTCTTTGCTACTCTATGCTTCTCTATCATCTGTCTCAGAATAAAGATTGGTTCCATGGTGGACCTACCAGGCATAAACCCAGATTGGTTTCCCCGGGCCCTAGTTTGCTCTCTGAGGCAACATTCTATGACTCGCTTTCACAGCTGCATAGAATGGCTCATAAGCTTAATGCCTCTATAGTTTCCACAGTCCTGGGCATCACCCTTGCCCTTGAACAGTGGAATTACCCAACTCTCTTGCCATGCAGATGGCATCCTATCACGTTTTGCTAACTTATTTAAAAGCTTCCCCAGCCATGTGACTCCTGTGGTCCCCAAGGTGTGCCAAACATTGATAGGGATCTTATCTGGGCCTACTGCTTTGTGGCCTTTCATTTTGTGAAGGGCTCTGACGATTTCAGCCTCACTCACCCTGTCCACTGCCTGAGGAATGATTGGGTTGCTTTCTGTGGCAGTTACACTGGTGGCAGTATTTAAGAGGCTGTGGTGGTATTCCTCCCACCTTTTGATCACTTCTGCTGGCTGAAACAGCACCCTACCATTGGTATCCTTGACTGTTATTGCCCTGGTAACTTCCTTACTCATTCTATCCCTAGTTTTAGCCAGTCTAAAAGCTGCTTTCTCTCCTTCCCTTTTCCCCAATTTTTCATATAAAGCCTCATACTTCTGATACTTGCCCAGGGCAATGATCCTTCTGGTATTTTTCTTTGCCTGAACATAGTCAATATTTGAAACCTGGTCCCCTATTTCCCTCCACCTATGGAAAGTTACCTTCTTTAGCTTGATTGCAGCTTCCACCTCCTCATTCCACCACCATGTCTGCCTACCCTGATAAGATCCTCCTACTCTATCCCTACCTAACAGAGCCTCTCCCCACCTCCTAATCTTCCTAGCAACCCTGTCCCACATGGCATTCGCTGACCCATCCCATTCCCAGTCAACCTGGCTGAGAACCTCCTGCTGGAATACCTCTGCCTTGGTTGGCAACTTCCACCACCTAATAACTGATTCTCCCTTCCAGGTATGTTGCCTTACTGTCCCCTTCATTAGTACTTCTATCATGAGCAGCTTATGGCCATTCTCCTTCTGGAAATCCTCACTGGTTAGTGCCGAGCAGTCTCGGATCTCTGCCTTGTGCTGCTTCTTAACCATGAAAAAGTCTATTTATACCTCCCCTGTGTTTACTGAAAAGTGATTAGATGCTTTTCCCTCTTCTTGAACCATGTATTAGCCAATGCAAGGCCATGTGCTCTTGCTGTCTCTAGGACCTTCTGCCCCTCCAGGTTGATCATCCCATACCCATGTCCCCCATTTATTTGTTGGGCACCCCAAATTTGGTGAAATGTCTTAAGCTTATAGGCAATCCAACCAGCTAAATATTTCATCCCCTTATTTTTGCATTAAGAGAATGTTGTAATTTGCTACAATGTTCCACATACAGCAATTTCATTAGACTCTTCCTCTTCCTCTGGCATTTGTAATATGCGATCCATTTCAGGGCTCAAACCTTCAAGCAAATCACTACATAGGTACTTCATATTCTCATCAGCTTTAACAGGACTGGCTATAGAAAAAGGCAATTCATAACCATTTATTCCTAATATCAAAAGGCTGTAGAAGAGGATTGTCATAGTAATGCCCAAGCCCTGTAATCTGGGTAAATAACATCTCCAAGCTATCCTGATTCAGCCTGGCTGTTAACCATAAACTGCATGAATTTTTGTTTGTGGTTCAAAAAATTATATATTACATGGAATAAGCAATATTTTATGGGAAAAATAGATTAAAAAAATTTTTTTAAGTGGAACAATATTTCAATTTTTATGTTTGTTGCTGTTTGGCAACAGCATGCATTTGAATGACAATTGTCATCAATTACAATTTGGCTTGACTTAACTATCTTGATTCATGGAATGTTTTAAAACAATTATTTCCTTTGTTGAAACAAAGTTCAACATTACATTTGGAACATTTAACAGTTGTGTAACCTTTGCAATTTATATTTTTGCATCTTTGTTTCTTTTCGGTATGTTCTGGCCAATGTCCTATATAATCAAAACGAACGTCTGTTGTTGGTCAATGTGAGCTATTTTTTTTTTCTTAATTTTTTCTGTTAATTCAATGGAGCTTGGGCGGCCCCTTTTATTATTTGAAGGTTTTCCTATCTTACATAATGCTTCTGAAAGCTGTAATCTGAAGTTGAAGAGTTTCATTGTATTCTCAGTTGCCATATTTGGACGAATGGTGTTTAGTTTTCTATGGTGTTTAGTTTTTAGTTTTCTGCCCTCACTTCTTACTCCTAATGATAATCCTGTATCTTCCAATAAGGCTATCAAGCAGATCAACCCCACCCATGTGCTTATTGTATATTTGCACTACCGTCAACTGGGGTGACTTTGCCAACTTTTGAACTTCATTTGATGTAATCACTTAGTTCCTGATCGAGTTGAAGTCTAATTTTTTTTATTTACTATAGCAGAGGATTGATAGAATTGAATAATAATTTTTTAAAGTTTGTATTTCATCAACTTTTTTAATGAAAAATAAAACAATGGGTGGGCAATGTCACCTGCCACATTGGGGTGAAATTGCCCAATAAAAGTAATCTACAGTAATCAACTGTTAAATGGGTCATATTAAATAGAAAACAACATTAAACATTTTTTCCTTTTATATGAAACTTAAATGGATGTAATTTTGAACTTAAAAAAATGCAGATAAGTCGTCATCAAAATGGAATACTCCTCGTTTTTCTTTTGGCTGTATAGGTTTTAATATTATGTCACTTAACTGGACACTTGCTTCATCTTCTGTGTTAGGAAATTTAAACTGCTTTCCATGGTCATTTGTGCGCATGAATGCAACTTCAACATCACCATCTTCCCAAATTTTAATTATTTTGGCCATGTAATATTTGATTGATTTCTTGCCTAGTAATCTAACAATGACAAAGTCTCCAACATCAAAATTTTGTGGTTGTTCTTTGATGACTTTGGCTTCTTCATCCTTTTGCTTAGGATCATTGTGAATGTCTATTGATGCAAGGGTAGTAGTGCCATGAGTCAAGTAGTGATGACCATCATCACTAGAGCTTGTATCACAATGTTGTAGTCTTTGCACAGAACATGATTTGGAAGTTCCAGATGACTCACCCTTTGAAGTTCCAGATGACTCTCCCTTTGAAGTTCCAGATGACTCTCCCCTTGAAGTTCCAGATGACTCTCCCCTTGAAGTTTGATTTAATGACTGGTTAAATTTCAAGTCAGCCATACTGATGGATTTTCCTGGAATAATGTGTATCTTTCTCCTTGATGTCTTAATGTTCATGTCTGGTCGCCTACACTCTTGTAAATATGCAAGAAGACTATCACTCACTCTTCTTTGTGTGGTGTTCTGGTTTTCTTCTAAAATTGCACCTGGAATTCTTTGCAACACTGCATTTTTATTTAGAGGAACAATTCCACACTTCTTAAATCCAGAAATGATAATTCGTTCAGAGTTGACAGATATAGATGCTAGCAAAGCTCTTAAAAGGCCTGGAAACTTTGATTTTTCTAATGCCTTGCTGCTTGAATGTTTTAGTTTATAATCAGTTAGAATTTCTCTCCAAGCTTGCTTCAGTGGTCGAAAAAATGACACATCCAGTGGCTGGCATAAGTGTGTGGCATTAGGTGGCAAGAAGACAAATTTAATGTCATATTTCTCACAAGTTTCAATCACCTTGTAGCTTAAGTGTGTGCTTAAGTTGTCACCTATCAGGCATTTGGTTCCTTGTTTTTTCTTGGCCCATGGTAAGATTATTTTTATAAACCATTCTTCAAAATTTGGCCCATCAAACCAACCTGATTTTGTACGTCCATATTGAGTGTATTGTGGACCTCCTTCAATCCAAGATGACCACATGTTCTCTGCCTTATAAATGACATAACATGGCAAAAGTTCACCACTTGCTGATGCTGAAAACATTAAAGAAATGCACCCTTTTGATGAGTTCATATTTCTTTCTGGATATTTCACCCCTCTTCGAAAAACCATTAATTTGGAACCTGGGTTATCACTTAAATTTGTCTCATCATAGTTCAGTATATTTTCAGCAGGCATGCAACTCAGAGTTTCTTCAAGGTGATCAAAGTAAGTTGAAATTGAATCAATGCCAACACTGGCTCTTGCTCTTGAAATATTTTGGCACCTTCTTACTGTCAACTCTTTCTTATGACGTTCAATAAATGAGTAATACCAGTCAATCCCTGGTAAATTGTCATGAAATTTGGGTATTATCTGTCCAACTTTTTCTAAATAGTTCTTGACTATTATTCTCACATCTACTGATCTTAATGGCATTCCCCAGTCAGCACATACAAGCATTTGATGGAGAATTTCATCTTCTTCTTTGGCTGTGAGTGAAGTTTGTCCTCCAACACATTTAGGATGTTTCCCTTTTACCTTATTTCCAATAGTTCTTCGGGGTATGTTGTATCTTTCAGCTGCTTGACGTATTGACAACACTCCATCTTTGACATCATTGATGGCTGATTGTGAGCAGTGTTCACTGTAATTTTTATAGTGACGGTGTCCAAACTTACTAATATAAACGCGAGGCATTTTAAAGTAATTTCCTGAAATAAATAATTACCATTAAATGAAAGTAAACTGGGTAAAAGTGGATGGGCAAAGTGTCCCCAAATTAACTTTATTTTATAGGGTGACATTGCCAACTTGTCAAAAATTAATTTGGAATAATCTTTAAAATTATTTCTAATGAAATTCCAAACCACAATTACATAAATAATAATATAGCATATACAATTAATCTTACCTTACTACAGTTTAAGCTGCAAACATCAAAGTTATCAGCTCTTAAAAATCGTAAAATTTCAATATGAAGTAAAAAAAAGTCACGTGTCAACCGTTAACAAAGACCTAAGCAAGTGAAAACTTGTCTACTGTAAGGTTAAAGGCCCATGGGATAGATTTCT
This sequence comes from Trigoniulus corallinus, assembly GCA_013389805.1. Taxonomy (NCBI): domain Eukaryota; kingdom Metazoa; phylum Arthropoda; class Diplopoda; order Spirobolida; family Trigoniulidae; genus Trigoniulus; species Trigoniulus corallinus. The sequence continues at coordinate 5,787,879 of JAAFCE010005724.1, forward strand.
GCATTGAATGCCATCTTGTGGTCGGTTACAGAGATACCGATGATACATAAGTCTTTATTCTGTAAAGTGGGCAAATTCACCCCACTATGCAAAGTCACCCCAGTTGACGGTACCTTTGGACAGTTCATAAATATGTGTTCCTTTTTAATTCTGTCATAGTGCCTTACCTGAGAAACAGGTTCACTACCAACATATGTAGAATGCATCATTTCCAGTTTGTTGTCTTTCCACATTACATTTGCAATTTCTGCTCCATCATAATTTGTTGTGCACTCAAAAATTGCCCCCTGTGGTTCATTTTTCATCTGTTTCTCATCAGGTAGTTAGCAATTATAAACTCTGTTTCTCCTTACTGTTCCAAGTGCTAAAACCCCCTTCTCTTTGAGATATTTCAGAAGTGGCAATGATGTGTAATAGTTGTCAAAGTACACTTTATGGTTTTGGTTCTGTGGCACATTCCTACAGAACCTCACAACAACATTACTGCTAGCTCCTAGATCTGGTTCAACATTAATTTGTGTACATTTCAATCTTGTAAGCATAGCCAGATACACCACATAATAAAAACCTATTTGTAACCATATTTGTGAGGTTTATCTGGCATATACATTTTTATATGATGGTGAGCTTTAGTTGCACATATCTGTTCATCAACACTTAAGCACTCTTCCACTGTCACTGATCCCAACCTTGCATTCAAATAGTCAAATATTGGCCTAATCTTCCTCAACTTATCTGGTTTCTGTAATTCAGTTAGATTATCTTGAAAGTGGAGAAATCTTCTAATTTGTTCAAATCCATTTACATTTGTTTGTTTTTGTTTTAGGGCCCATTAACTACAATGGTCATTAGGGCCCACAGAGACAATCATCATGGTGGGGGTGTAAATGGCCTTCCCACCATGATAGCAATAAATAAGGGCAAAAGCCCAGTAAAACTAATAAAAATAAAAAAGCCAATTGCCAAATAAATATGCTATATATGTAAAGGCAAAATCCAAAACAGGCATTAAAGATAACAGTGGCAAAAGCCAAAACAGACATAACAATAAAAGTGGCAAAAGCCAAAACAGACAGAACAAGAAAAGCGGCGAAAGCCAAAACAGACATAACAATAAAAGCGGCAAAAGCCTAAAACAACATAACAATAAAAGTGGCAAAAGACAAAACAATAAAAGTGGCAAAAGCCCAAACAGACAAAACAATAAAAGCAGCAAAAGCCAATAAGGACACAACAGTAAAAGCGGCAAAAGCCAAAACCAACACAGACATAAAAAGGCAAAAGGCCTAACAATATAAGAATGCAATAAATATATGCCAGCCTCTTTCACAAATACAAGCAAGCTCTCCACCCACTGAGGATTATCCCCAAGTGAGGTGGAAAGCTCACGACTGACTCCCAGGCAGTATCTCATTTCACGGTATCTCTCACAGTGACTAAAGATATGTGCACTGTGAGAGGCTCCCAACAGAAGTCACACCATGATTGTTCCTCACCCCATAAAATGTAGGAGTGGGTGAGGAACGTGTGACCGATCTGAAGCCGAGCAAGCACAACCTCCTCCCTCCGTGACTGGTGGCACGAGGACCCCCAGTGCTCTGGGGTGTCCTTCAGGGTGCAGAGTTTGTTGGTGTTCTCTGCAAACCACTGGGCCCACCAATTGTTTATGGATGGCCCGCTGCACCATCAGGAGAGCATCGGAGGAGAGGACAGCAGTGTTAGGTATATCTGGCAAGTGGGCCACCTGACGCGCATGGGCATCCGCCCTCTCATTGCCCATGATGCCAACATGCCCCGGGACCCACATGAACAACACTGTCTTGCCCTGCTTACGAATCACAAGCAGCAATCAGTGCACACCCTGGACGATGGCATGTCTGCCATAATGGGTGTGCAACAGCTGAAAGGAGCATAGGGAGTCAGTCACAACAACAAAGTGTCTCTCATTCAATACTTGGATGAGTTCCAGTGCCCTGTCCAGAGCTGTGAGATCTGCAGTTAAGACACTGGCGATGCCTGGAAGGTGGCCCCCTATGAGATGACCAGTTGTAAAGACTGACTAACCCACCGAGGAGCCGTCTTTCGACCCATCCGTGAAAATAAAAACATGGCCCCGATAGGTCAGAGAGAGGCGTCCAAACTCTTGTTGGTACACTGACCTATCGGTACTGGTTTTGGGTAAGGCTGCAAGCATTAGATCTAAACTTGGCTCTGGCACAGAGGCCAGCAGTACATGCTACACCCTAGGCATAGTCACACCCAGGCTGGTAAGACCATCCATCCACCGCACACCGAATGGAGGGGGAACCCCCAGGCGGCGGTCAAACGGCTGTCTCACAGTGTTACTAATGATGGCTGGGTGTGTAGGGTGCTGTGGCTGACCTTTCAGCCACAAAGGATATGCAGCTGCAAGGTACTGCCGCCGCACAGTCAGTTGTTGTTCACCAGTCTCGTCATAAAGGCTGAGTACTGGACTTGTGCGGAACGCCCCAATGGACACCTGGATGCCAGCATGATGAACACTGTCCAGCATCTGGAGAGTAGATGGAGCGGCCAGGCCATATATACGCTGCAGCCATAATCGAGACGGGATCGAACGAGTGACCGGTAGAGTCGTAGCATCACCATTCGATCTGCCCCAAAACCAGTTCCCTGCAGGCACCGCAGAATATGCAGGGACCGAAGGCACTTAGCCTTCAGCTCCTTCAAGTGCAGGACCCATGTCAGATGGCTGTCAAAACGGAGACCAAGAAACCGGGCCGCCTTTACAACTGGGAGGAGGCGGCCATTCAGGGTAAGCTGAGGCTCAGGGTGGATCCCTTGCTTACCACAGAAGTGCATGACCATTGTTTTGTCAGGGGAGAACTTATAGCCATGTGAAATGGCAAACTCGTTGGCACTATTGAGTGCCAGTTGAGGCTGACGCTCAATGCTGTGCATCGTGGCAGCCCGGTACCTGATAGAAAAGTCGTCCACAAAGAGGGATGACTTTACTGGGTAGGTGAACGGAGGATTGTAGGCCATTCACTGCAACAGCAAAGAGCATCACACTCAAGACGCTCCCCTGTGGGACACCATTCTCCTGCAGGAAGGCCGAGGAGTAGGTGTTACCCACATGCACTCTGAAGGTCTGTTCGGACAAAAAGCTATGGAGGAAGAGGGGCAGATTACCCCTGAGCCCCCACTGGTGCAAGGTCTCCAGTATGCCATGGCACCATGTGGTATCGTATGCCTTCTCCACATCAAAGAAGACAGCCACTAAGTGCTGTCTGTGGAGAAAGGCCTCACATACTGCAGTCTCCAGTGAGATCAGATGATCCACCGAAGACCTGCCAGCACAGAAGCCACATTGGGCATCGGCAAGAAGGTGGTGCCGTTCCAGACACCACACCAGGAGCCAATTTACCATTCGTTCCATGGTTTTGCAAAGACAGCTCGTCAATGAAATGGTCTATAATTTATTGGAAGGCTACTATCCTTCCCTGGTTTGTGGAGTGGGATTATAGTAGCCTCTTGCCAGCCTGCAGGGACTTCATGCTTTTGCCAAATGTAATTGAATACCTCAATGAGGTATGTAACGCCTTTTTTCTGGTAGGTGTCGTAGCATCAAATCTATTTACAGGCATTGTTGCTCTTACTATTGCTGGTCCCACAAAAGTGTTCCAATACATCCTCATATCATTCATAGTAACAACTGATGAAAGAATGCACATGCCAAAATACTTTCTGATGTCATCAATTGAAATACTACATGGCTTGCTGGGGTCCACTTGGCTACTTTGTAATGATGACTGGGTAGAAATTATCCCAAGAAGTTCAGTTGTAAAGAAATATGTAAAGCATTCATATGGCGTTTGCAATGCCAGTAACTCATCTGATAATTTCTCATTACCCAAAAATGCATAATCCTCATCAGGCATTTTTCTTTTCTTCCACACAGCATTTCTTGCAATTCTTTTATTTTGCATTTGTTCTTTGTCTTTTGTAATGGTGACCAACGATTTTCTTCTTTTCATTTGTTTTATTCACTAAAACAACATCATCTTCCATTCTATGGAGACCAGAAGCACGTGGTTTTTGAAAAACGTTGCACTATCAATCAGTCCATTGTCATCAATATCAGTTTTATCCTCACTATCAGATGGAATTGGAATGGAGAACAATAATTCTTCAGTAATTTCAACTAAAATACCATCATCATTCACCATATACACTTTATCTTCATTCATTTTCACACACAAAAAAACACACACTCAAAGGTGAACTGTAGAAATAATTCAATATAATCAAACTAACGTTTTTAGAATGCACATTCAAAATGATGCTTCACTGCACAGTGTTGCCAAATGGCAACACACGTTTCTAACAATGCAGAATCTGTGTTTTTTTTTTACCAAATTCAGGTTATAATTGCAAAAAATAATAAATAAAAGTATTATTTATTATAATATAATTTTTAATTCCAATACAAAATATCTCATACTTGAATATTTAAACTATAAACATGCAGAAAATGAATACTTAAGAAATCGGCAGTGTTGCTAAAAGAATATGATTTTGTTAGTCCTCTAGAGCCATCTATTGGCATGTAACAGAAGCGGTCAATTATAACAAGTACCACAAGCCTAAATAAGATTAAAAATGCAACTTTCCATTGCAAAATGGCTAAAAAACACATGGTTGAATCTTATGTGGCCAAATGGCAACACCATGCAGTGTAGGGTTAACAAAAATTTTACACCATATTTTTCAACATCTTTTTTTTTAAAAGATAGTTGGGAATTAATAGAGACCAACCATCCTTTTTGAAAGTGAAGAATAAATTTGGCTTTCCCAAATCACATTTCCTCAGAATATTTGTAAAAACGTTTTAGCTCCTGTTCCTGGCCTAAAGATTGAAATGCACCCTCTTGCTTGCTTTTGTGAAATAATTTCCTGCTATTGAAAATATCAAAAACAATATTTACTAAAGAAAATAATTCTGAGATATGAATTTGTTCTGGGAACCAAGTTTTGATTATATTTGCTGTGGTATTTGAATACAATTCAGTAGTCAAATATGCTCTTTGTATTCTCCACTGTCAAAATTTAAAATATCTTCAATATTTTTTCCAATTCTTTTATTATTAGGGAGAACTATGAAATGAAATGATCAAGGAAATGATATTTTACTATCTTGTCTAAAAGGATTCATGCAGTAGGAATTGCTAGGTGTTATTTTTAAATCCTTCCATAATGACAGGTTTTTACCTCCGATATCATGAACAACTGCCACAATCATAAGTCCAATTTTTTCAACTGCATTTATTATCCTTGTTAATAAGTCTCCTGTCATTCTAACATCAAAGTCATAGTAAATGGGTTGTTTCCATGGGGAACATAAATCTCAAATCATGACAACCATTACATCTTTATAGGAACCCATCATTGTCTCACTAGCTGCATCAAAGCAGTGCACACACAATTTTTCTTGTTTGGGTGAAGGAAGCACTCTTAATCTTATTAAGGTGCAAAACCTCTGTCAACAGTCCTGGCTGGCATTTCATTAGGGAAGATATGCAAGGTAGTGGAATACCAACACTATTTTTTAAATAAAAGAAACATTTTTTTTGACAAAGTTCGAATTGTTAGGGCTCTTGCAATGTCTAGACAAGACCATATTTTACACCTCTTCCCACTGACAAGACACTGTATTTGGGCCTTTGTGAATACTTTAGAAAAAATATTCTCATTGGCATTTATCTGATCCCTTTTTATTTTATTAAACTGTATATTCTTTTAGATAACTTGACCCTAAGCTTATTTATTTTAATTGCATACCAAGATCTGATAGATTTTTTATTAGATTTTGTATTAGGGCCTCATATTTTTTAGTATCATTGCCACTTTCATCAATATTTGACTCAAAAAATGTATCTGTGATGGTTTGATTGTCCAACTTCTTCTTAGGTGAAAGGCTTGTCAGAGTGTTAACTGCTCTTCTTTTCACATAACTGCTCTTTTTTTATACACCTGTCAGTTCTTTTAAAGTTGCTTTGCCTCATGTTGCACTTCAACATGAAACGAAGATGCTACAGACTCTTCATTGGTAGTACCTGAAAGTTATGTAATGTAATCAATCATCCCTTACAAAACCTTTCAGTGCAATTCAACTTACTTTCAAGTACGTGCTGGGTGCCTTAAGAAGAATTTAAATTCAAAGAAGGAATTGCTGTGGGCTTCAATGTTTTCTTAGGTGATAGCCCAAGCAATTCAGCTTTCCTATCTCTTTCATAGTCATCCTCACTGAAGTGCACAGAGCAAACTCTTCCGTTATCATGGTTAAAACAATCCTGTCTTTTGCATTTATCAACCCAGACCTCCTGCAGCTTTTTATCTTTTGGGAAGGAATGATAAATGATTTTGGAGCCTTGTCTTTCTGTGATAGTTATTGCAAACTGCAACAAAGCAAACTGGCATCCTTCTATTAAAAATGTAAATTGTATTTAAAGTAAATTGCCTATTCTATCCCAGGTACACACAGGGGATGAAAGGTGCACAGATTGAAGTTTAGTAATGCAGTAAAAAAATTTTTGAACTATCGATCATAATAAAAACCATAATCATCAAATTTCAATTTTCTAATTCTATTTTACTACACTAAAAGCAGCCATTTCTATGGTCAATATGGTAGTTGAGAGACAAACTTTCAATCCTACTTATGATGCCATAATACTCCTAAAACCCTAAGCTATAATTAACCCATTTGTTCCCACAAAATCTCTATTTATTGCCATGTTTTAACATCATATCTGCAAGAATTTAAAAAAATTAAGAAGTCATTAAAGATACAATGGTGTACTCAAATGGGTACACTGAGAACTTTTTAAGGGTTTGTGAGGTTTTCATTAAAGAAGGCATTTATGTTCTAATTTTTATTCAGTATGGAATTTTATAAAGCAATCCCTTTCCAATCAAAGTGTTTCATTGCATTTGATACAACTCCATCTGGTTCTTTTATTGCATATACAACACCTCAACTGTTTGTCAAGCTTTTGGGGAAAATGTTCACTTGGATGTTTTATAATGCTGTTTGGGACAGTTTGTTGATGTTTGAAGGGTTGTGACTTCTCAAACACTCTTAAATAATGCCTTGAAATGTTTCTTAAAAATAACAGCAAGTCCATTTTTCCTCCTGCCAAACAATGAAGTTTCCATGCATTGAGCAGCAAAAATCCTATAAATGACTTTACATCACTATCTGTAATTCTAAATGAATGGTTGTTTCCTTGAGCTGCATATCTAAGAGTTTCATCAACAATGTATGTTATAATACTGTCATCAAAAAAATTTTCGAAAATTTCAACTGGATTCAGATTTTTGATATCAGTTTTCATAAAATTTGCATGCTCAATGTATCCTTTTCCTTCAATCATCTTTATATCAAGTATTTTATCAGTCCATTCAGGGCCTTTTTCTTCCAATTTTTGTTTTTTCTTTGCTGGTTTTCTAATTGTTTTGCATATTTTTCCCAGTGGAATGTTGTCATCTGGGTAATCACTGTCATTGTCCAATTGGGAATATACTTCAACTGTACCAGGTACATCAGTGGGGAATGTGGCAGCATGTATATAATATTCATTAATGTCTTCATCAGTTTGGTAGTCAGGATCAGGAGGCAATAAAACAAATATGAACAACTTCATTTTCAGTAATATTATCAAGGGCATCTTGTAAGTGATTGTAACATTTGCCATGAATCATATCATTGCTGATGTGTTTGGGATCCATTGCTAGAAGAAGAAGCCCAAGTGAATACATATGTTCCCATTGTACTCAAATGATTACAGAAGCATTTTTGCATGTTTTAAATATATCCATTCTTTTTTGAAATATTAATTTAAATAATATTATAATATACATACCAACTAATTATTACCAGCAATAAACAATAAACTTCAGTATTTAAATTTTTAAATTTTGAGATGAATTGCACATGTGGAAACAAATACCTTAGATCATCTAAACATGGGGAAAATCCCCTAAATAGAAACGACATCTAGTGGTGTAATTTATATTTTAATGCTTGTACATTACACTAATTCCAGCCAAAAATTAGTCTGATTTTAGATGTGCCCTAATCTCCTTCACTTTATATGGATGATCTTTTCTCCCCTTATACCCACTTCCAGCCATAGGTCCATTACATTATAGCAGCAGCAGTCTCATAAAAAGGCTAATACTGGGGTACCCCCAGTCAGATGTCCAGAACCCATAGCAATAGTAGCAGGGCTACCTGTGGGGGGGTGCTGTTCTACCCCACAGGAGACACTCATTAATGGTCTTATCATTGCCAAGTGAGTGAAGGTCTCACACTCACGTGGCAGTACCCCCAGAACACAACAAAACAGAAAACAAAACAACTAACAAACTAGCACATTAGTGCACTAAGTGTTATAGTAGGATAGACAATATCAATGGTAATCAATAACAACAAACGATACCATAAGCAAAACAGTAATATTAATAGTTTGGCTGCAGGATTTGGTTACCCAGTGCAGCACAGCATCTGTCCATGCAGACAACATGTATGCCACCCAGGTGGGCATGAGATTTGGCTTAAACAGCCAACCACACGCCAAGCCTCACACATTGCTCAAAACCCCAAAATTTGCAGCCCTACCTTTGTCTTCAAATACCCAGATGATGATTGTCTTTAGAGGTGGTCTCCTTTGCTTCCAAAATTTACTGCAAGTCCACCAAAACAGCCAAAAGAAATTTAAGACCACAAATGACACATGCACAAGTACTATGCACCACCTGGCAGGCTCTCCTTTTCATTTTCATTTTCTTTAATTGTAATATTAAATTTGTAATGGTATGAAATTATTTTCACCAAGGTTATAAAATCTTTTTTTGACTCAGTGTATTTGATGCAAGCTTCCTTTCATAACAATTGTTGCTGTTATTGTATCTCCAGCCAACTGCTTTTCTTTCATCCACAATAGCAGCAATCTCTCCATCTCTGCACCCCTCGTGCAGTTGATCCTCTCTTTGAGATAATGGTTAGCCCTGGCTGGTGTCATGCTCATGATGTGGCCATTCTGTTTGAAATTTTACATATTGTAGATGTACAATGGCCATACTGGTAGGCAATGTCCACCAATCTAGCACCACACTCATGCCATTTATTGATCCCAAGTTTCTGCTCCATGGAGATCATGTGCTTCTTTTCAATGCTGTCCATGGCAGACATTTTCTTTGGCCCCATGATTAACTAGTGCAGTACAGCCTGTATGTAATTTACAACACAAAATGTGGCAAAACCACTTGAAAATCAATTTCTGCTTGTATGTGTGAATGTGTCCTCCATGAATTGTGATTCACTCATATATTGGTTCACTCATTTCTAGAGGTATTACCATGTATTATAAATTAGTGATACTCACTTAACATGGTATGCTTTGTTTTCTGCATGTTTTCACACTTTTGATAATGCATATTTATTTTTCAATCATCAGAAGTTTTCAGGCTTTGGGTTTTTAACAGTGTTTCAACTGTAATATCATGCTACATGGCAGTCAGAGCATGGAGCAAAAAGCATTTCAGATTTCCAATTATCAGTGTACCATCATCATCATGCCCTTATCCCACCTGTGGCAGGGTCAGGTCTGCAGGTCCAATGAACATGCTTGAGTGGGGGCACCCCAGCCTGGGCGTCTGAAGCCTGCAGGAAATATTGGCTGAATTGTGTGGAGGATGTCAGCCTACCCTGCTGAATATAGCAATTTTCCATAAATTATGAATGAAATTGTCATAATCCGAAATAGATGAAGGCAAATATTGCCAGATAAGGCTCCTCATGTTTGTAGCAGTCGTTAATTTTATCACAATATAGCAAAATAAAATGAAAAGTGATGCTATGAGGAATCATGCAAAGTTTGAGTGTGTAAACACAATATTCATGAATATAAATGTAAAATAAATTTGTAAAGTTATTTGTGCTATGTACTTGTTAAACAGCTTTTTAGCAATAAATAAATAAATATATATTTTATATTAGAATAAACTTACTTATGGATCCAGAACAGGATGCAAAGATGTCAAAGCTGCTGGCATTGTTTGCCTTTATTTGCCTTTGGACAGGAAATGGGGCTTGCACAACTCATTGACAAGTGGAGTGTTCTCATAGGTCCAGTTCTTATCTTGAAATCACCATTTCAGCTAAATAAGCAATGAATATGTTACCAAAATCAGCTAGAAATCCTCTACAGCACTGAGTGATAATAGCTTTGTTCCTCATCATTCAGTTATTCTACTTTACTAAATTCATCATTTTGAGTATTGCAATAGAGAATGTCTGGTAGGCTTTAACAGTTTTGCATACCCTGGTTAATTCAGCTGCACATATTAAAATGTCTTCTGTAGAATTTTGTTTTATCATATAAGATGATATTTATTTATTTACTTACTTAAACTGCCTAATTGGGCACTATTCACATACCACACACCAAATACAAACAAAATGAGACTCCAACACCTTGCAACAATCAGTTACACACTCAAGAGCAAAACAACAAAAGCAACAAACCTCAAGTGGACCAGAGAATCGAACAGGACCACTGAGCATCGAAAACGGCAATGTAAATCAACTTATTGATGTGGGAACAACATTTATGACACTTCAGATATACACATGAGAATATTTTTCCATGCACAGGCAGTGGGAGAGAAATCCACACTGCCAGGGTATTATAAAGGAAAAACTTGTTGATGGCAGTCAATGGGGGCCCAGTAGTCTTAAACTTAAAGTGACATGTTGACCTAATCTCCAGGCCTGATTGAAAAACGCCAGTGATGTCATGAAAGGGATGAACCAGAAACCATAAGGCTGAACACAGTTCAACTAACTGGTAATAGACCAATAAGTAATTGAAGGCCAAAAGGCCATCAGAGATACATACTGTGGTAATGCTAGTAATGGGATGCAATCTAAAAATCATCTGGAGGTGGCGATTATATACAACCCGTAGAAGCTGATGAGCCTTGGTGGAAGCAGAAGTATAAATGTCACAGGCATAGGCCAAAACGGGCAGCACTTTAGTTTTAAACAAACATAGCAACTCCTTACATGACAAGGTGGACCTCAGCTGAAGGAGCAAATATAGTAGGGAATTTAGATGGGCAGATAAAGAAAAAATATGCTGACAATAGGCTGCCATGGGGGTGGTCGTGTCAGCCACAAAAGTATAGAGCTCTGTCTTTGCCATATTAAGGCTCATATTAATTGCAGAGTACCATTTATGGAGAGCAGCAACTGTTTCAGGCAATTGATGAATTGTGTTTGGTATGCTGATCACATTGCAAGAAAGACCAAAGTTATTGTTATCAGCATACAACCACTTAGGAAAACCAACCAACGTCTCAGCAACCATAGTAGTGGCAAAGTTATGAGCCATGAGGGATACAATGGTCCAATGAAAGTGTAAGGCTGCCTGCATAGTGGAGTGACAACAATAGCAGAGCTACAAGCAAAGAGTGCTACCAGGAATGTGATGGCACAGCATAGTGGAGCACAGATAAAAGTGACACGAAACAATAAGTCCCTACAAAAAGCAAGCAACTCCTAACCCTATTTCCACCTATGGCATGGTCGGGTAACCCATCTTGTCCCTCTGAAGGGACATGAGGGTGACATATTGGACATGGTTTTTTTCACAGCAAGTTGCTGACCAAAGCTACAACTGCTGTACTTATTTATCGTTGGTCTGTTGTCCGTTTGGGCACTCCACCCTGCACCTGGAAAATTTGCCCCATATATCCATTGCATAATAGATTGTGATTGCTGCACTGCATGAGTAGGATGTCGAGAGCTCATTAAATTAGGAATCAGCATATTAGGGGGTGACTTGGGTTGGGGGATATTGCAGAAAGAATGAGGGAGAGTAGATTGAGATGGTACAGACACAAAGAGAGGAGGGGGAGGAGATCATTAAGTCTCTTGCAGGAGTGCAGGTGGTTGGAAGCACCAAGATCAGGGGGAGACCCAAGCAGACATGGAACCAGCTTGTCCATGAGGATATGGTAGCATGCAAGGTGGATGGGTACCTGGTGGGAGGTGTTACACATACACAGGTTGGGCCATAATGGGCCAAACCTTGTGGAGGCTGCTGATGGGTGAGGTGGTGGTAGGCATGAGGGATGTAGGAAATTAGCAGCACCCAATTTTCATGTGCATGGATGACTGATGCCCTGTTTGAAGAACAAGTAAGGGGTGTGGATCAAGAAATGATCTATCCTACTAACAGTAGACAACTGCCCTGATGAACTGCAAGTCAGTCACTTGACAAATTTGACACTTAACTTTCTTCTTCCAAATGCAACTCAAGGATCCCACCTCTTGACCAAGGTGTTATCAAATCATTCAAAGTGTTTTACTAAGCCCAACTCCTGGAGTGGGTTATTGGTAAAACATGTGTCACCAGCCTGTGGAAGCAGCTTCATTTGTTGCATCCATTAATGCTCTGGGTCCTGTCCTTTGGATAATTCTGCTTGACAAAAATTCAACCAGAAACAATGTTGACATGTTTTAGGAAAGTGGATTTATCACAATCCAAAAGACAACATCTTCCATGGCAGAATTTTAAGGCATAACCTTTGAAAGTATTGTTGAAATGGGCAATGAAGTGTAAACCTCTAATGAATCTGCCCCAACTACCAGATAAATGGTATTGGGGGCTAGTTATGCTGATCCACTAGCAGTAATAGTTTTGATTATGTAGCATTTCATACAGTTGGATCCAATAAAAGCAATAATACCCATGTATCAGTACAGTACACCTAGTTCCCCATAAGTTGACCACCTCCCTATGTTGACCACTTTTCTTCCACCCTTGGGTGGTCAACTTACAGAGGTTCTACTGTATGTCCAATTGCGTTGCTCTTCTCTCTAGTAGCAGCACTACTTGTCACACTGCTTGTAGCACCACTATGCAGGAGCACATTAACATATGTTTGTTTTCGTCACTCTTCTCTTTGCTTGTCGTGCTGCTATTATTGTCACTCCTGTTAGTTGTATGTTTAATTTTATATTGTTATGTTTTACTTTTAATGTATTGTGCTTATTCCCTATCAATTTCCCTCCTTAGGTCCATTGCCAATGTGGGCATAATAGAAAAATTCTTAGGCCTTTTCTCCGTTTTACAATAACAATTTCTTTTTTAAGAGAAGTTATATCTAATAAAAAGGCATTTACAATTTTCCTTCCAATATTGTAAAAATACAATTTTCTTTTCAATTTTCTTTCAAAATGAAAATTCTTCTAAAAACGCTACAATTTGACAAGAGATTTTCAACACTAACATGCATGCCCTAAACACCTAGGCTGTAATGTATACATTCAAAGATAAAAAGACCTAACAGATCTAAAAATAAGTAAACCTAAATTGGTTCCTACTAAAAACGCTATCATTTGGCTAAAAAATATTCAACCCTAATATGCGTGCTCAAAACACAAAAGTTATAAAGTATATATTTATTTACTGAAGATAAAAAGACCTAACAGACCTAAAAATAAGTAAACCTAAATTGGTTCCTGCTAAAAACGCTATCATTTGGCTAAAAAATATTCAACCCTAATATGCATGCTCAAAACACAAAAGTTATAAAGTATATATTTATTTACTGAAGATAAAAAGACCTAACAGATCTAAAAATAAGTAAACCTAAATTGGTTCCTACTAAAAACGCTATCATTTAGCTAAAAAATATTCAACCCTAATATGCATGCTCAAAACACAATCGCTTTTTAATACAGGAAACCCTAAATAAAGTATTCTTATCTGCCTGCTGGTACTGTTGGTTCCACGATCGTCATGTTGAATCTTCCTTCCTATAGTAGATGTCCAGGGTTGGCACAAGTGGTCTTCTTCAGAATCTTCTGGAGTGGCATCCTCCTATGGCTGGTACTTGATGTGGATCTCTTATCCAGTTTGGATTAATGTTCAGTGCTCCTTTGTATATTGGCATCACTTCTGACATTGGATCTTCTCTTTGCCAGCATCTCCTCTTGCAAACGTTCCTCTTTCTCTGTCTGTGTCTCCTCTTTCTCTCTGAATGCCTGAATTCCTCCTCTGGCATTCGTTTTTATAGTCCCTGTATTCCTCTTCCATTGGTTTCAGGGAGGGGGTTTTTAATTTGGGGTGGTTTGCAGCTGCTTTCTATTAAAGGTTTTTGACCCTCCTTAATTGATTTTTATCAGGGTCGCCATTTATCTTGGATGATAGAATAATAATATATAATTTTCAAAGAATATGAGGATAGGGCTTTGTATAGAATGTGGCTGATACTTAAAATGGGGCAGATGTTTTCTATGAACTCCCCTCAAATTGATTGTTATCAGGGTGGCCATTTATCTTGGATGGAAACGTGAAAAAACCATAATTCTTATTTGATCTGTATAGACTAGGAGTCGTCTGGACAATAATTCTTAATTTAGAGGGCTATTATGGGCTTGACGTTCTTTTTGATTTAATTTAATAATCCTCACAATTTTGGTGGGGTTTTCAATGTTCTAAATTGCTTGAGATTTATGGTGATTTTTAAATTGGGGTAAGTTATGGAGTGTGGGGGTAGGCAGTTAATTTATTTATTTAAGTTTCTGTTTTTTTTTTTTTTTTTTTGAGGGATATACTGGGGGAAGCCACAGGGGGTAGCTGAAAGTTTGAGTGGGGTTGAGGGGTATACTGGGGGCAGTTGCAGGGGGTAGTTAACGATTTTTAAGGGGGTTGAGGGGGATGTGGAGGAAGTCACAGGGGGTAGTTGACACTCCACTATGTGGGCAGCCTAAGGGACGGGTCATCTCTTAATGAGACGACCCTATCCTTCAGGTATGAGACTAGGATATTCGTGAGATAGGAGTTGAGACTTGTTCCAGAAATAGTCTGAATTAAGGTGTCATCATGGATGGTATCATATGTTTTTTTGATGATGTGGAAGTTAAATAAGGAAATCACAATTCAAGATTAATGTGATCTCTCATGCTTGATTTTCCACCATGGCTTACTGATGTCAAAATAATTAAACAACTAAAATATAATATTAATCAGTAATATAAAAAGAAACTAATAAGAACATCGTTAATTATATAATTATATGATGTAATGAAAAACTTACAACAAAATATTGATCTTCAATCTCAACACAAAAGAAACTGTGAACAAGTGAATATCATCAGCGGACAGTAAATGAGCCACCATTAACTTCAATCATTACATGTGCTTCACCCAATAAAATGACACTGTCACTGTTGTGATATTGTATGTGGAGTAGTGCCATATTGGCTAATGACAAAAGTACATGCTCATTCCCTTACCAGAGCCTCCAGTGAGTGCACCAAGTCCTAAAACTGTCCTGAAGCCATCCTTTGTTGATTCATCTAGATCTGTCTGGGGTGGGAGCATATGTGCTGATGAAGTGCAGCACTACTCTCCAAACAACTGTAACTAACAGGAGCTTGCTGTTGATTAATTTAACCTGGGTAACCCCTTGTTGCAGCTCACTATCCAATAATTTACCCACCCCATTCCACCTTCCCCCCTTATCTGCTGGCTGTATACAGTATATACACCTCACCAAGGGCCCTTGATCTATTCCCCCTCCACCTAGTTTCTTGGAAAGCAGTGAGTTGCATTGGACACACCAGTTCTCATCTGATCACTGAAGTTAAGCAATACAAGCCCAGTTAGTACTGACATGGGTGGTCACTCAGGAAAGCTGGGTACTGCTGATACCCAATAATCGTCGCATTTGTATAGTGTCTGTGCAGTCAATGCATTAGAACTATGCAATGGATGGGTCTCTAATGACCTTGTAGTTGTTGGGACCTTAAACACCAACAAACAAACAACAACATAGTTTCTTGGTTGAAAGCTACCTGGATCCTCCATTGCTTTAGGGCAGTGGTCTTCAAACTGTGTCGACTCATGAAACTCTTAGAACTGTGAGATGTTTTGGGGGAACCCTATCCCACCTTCAGAAAAGTATATCTTGCTGCTGCTAACGAATTTTCATTTTTACTTGTGGAACTCCGAGAGATGTATTGTGGAACCTTGGGGTTCCACAGAACACAGTTTGAAGACCACCACTTTAGGGTATTTACTAGTTCCCCTGCTTTAAATGCAAGGGTCCTCACATTCCACATTCCCAATCTGAGGTTTGCCTTAATGCCTTCTGAACATTCTCTGGCTGGGGCTGCACAATCCAGGTGTCTGGAACCCTGAGGAAAGTTGCCACTGCTTGCTGTGGTGGGATGCTGGCCTACCCCACACAGGATGCTCAACATGTTATCTGCCACAGGGTCCACAGTCCCAACCCCCATGGCACCTTAATAATTAGTATAAAATTATTATGGAGTTAATTAGGGAGTTGAAGTTATCTTAATTAGTGGGGTAGGAGCAGTACAAAATAGCAAGAGCAACAAAGAACAATACCAAAAATGAAACAAAGTAATAATCTAAGACGTTTGCTGATGGGAGTTGGTGCACATCCATGGATGCAACATTTTGAGTGCAGGTTCAGATGACACGCTGCACCAGAACATGCTGGGTTTGACTGGAAAAGTGCCACAAGGTTAGGCTTACTCAGCCAATCCCCACAACAACTTCCCTACACCATGAACATACTCAAATCACCCACAGCCCTATCTTCCTGTTGCTTTTTGTGCTTTGCACCTTGAAAAAGGTGGGTTTTTTTCTTCTGAATTTCATGAGGCACCCAAAAACGGCTAAATTCACAGCAGCAGATGGTGATCTGAACACCAGCACCCACACCACTGAGTGTCTCGTATTGTCTATCCCTGAAATATCTCCAAAATTTGTTCGTCATCTGTTTTCCCCATCCATGATTTCCTTCCATTTCCTCCTATCCCCCTCTGCTATCTTCCTACCCACTATTTCCTTTGCCTGCAGTGGCATAGCCAAGGGGGGAGGGGGGTTTGGGGGGTTAAAACCCCCCTTGGGCCTCGAATATAACGAAGAGGTATACACCCTATCGAGTCAT
This sequence comes from Trigoniulus corallinus, assembly GCA_013389805.1. NCBI lineage: Eukaryota > Metazoa > Arthropoda > Diplopoda > Spirobolida > Trigoniulidae > Trigoniulus > Trigoniulus corallinus. The sequence continues at coordinate 5,804,916 of JAAFCE010005724.1, forward strand.
AATCCCCCCCTCAGAAAATCCTGGTTCATGCTATCGACAGTCATATCCCCCTTCAGAAAATCCTGGCTACACCACTGTTTGTCTGTCTTTTCTTCTGCTGATAGGTGTCCCATGCTTGTTTAATACTTTTCTCATCTCCCCTTTTAACTGCTTGCCTATGCTTCCTATTTGCTTGATGTCTACTTTCAATAGACCCCATGCCTTTTGCAATGCCTTTGGCGCTTTTTTGGCAATTCTGTTAGCAAACCATGGTGTTGTAAATGTCTTCTAACAGTTCTTGCACTGATTGGAAGATTAAGGTCATGTTTAATTGAAGATGCAGTAGCAAATGGGTTCTTCAGTGCCTCACCTACTATGCAATTGTCATGCCTTTGGCCAGTTTTTCATTTGCAACCTCTAGTTTCTTGTTTTAAAACACTTTGATTTTGCTCTCTGGAAACTTTTGCCACTGCACAGGCTGATCTTTTTACTGACTTGCAAATGAAAGCATAACTTTTGCCTTGACTCTGTAATTGAAGAATGATATTTATTTAATTATTTGAATACATACAAAACTGTACAAAAACCAAACAAGAGAAATTAAAATAACATAACTGCACAAGATTCAGGACCAAAAACTTCACACGAGAGCACATTGCTTTAAAATATGCTTCTTAACCTTTAAGATACCACACATAGTTCTACTTGAACTACAGTCATGGTTTTTGTATATTTTGATTGGACGTTTCTTGGTATATTCTGATATCTCAGCAGCAGAATTTTTATATGGAACACCCAGTGGTTGCTGAGATATAGCTAGTTCCACTTATGGAATGTTGGCATCTTTAGGGGTCATTTTTCTTAAAATTAGAAATTTACAATAAACACAATTTTAATGATAATATAAAACATTAAAAAACATAATATAATCAATGCATAGGCTAACAACAACTTATAAATTTATTTGATATGAAAAATTGGAAAAAATTTCTCATGCAATCTCTTACCACAAAATTTGCACCACTTTTTTGTATTTTTTCGCAAATAAAACATTGTCCTTGACTGGTGGATTCCAGGAAGTGTCCTTCTGGTGATGTTGCTATATCTTTTGGAATTGAGGCTGTTGGTCCACCTTGATGCTTGCAGTACTGACCAAGCCCAACTTTCATTGCAACAGATGTAATTTCATGATGAAACTCTGTGTCAAAGAATTTTTATACATTAAGTGACAATGCAATTGCCAAGCAGCAACCACTACCATATTAAGGCCATTGGAAAAAAGGTTCCACCACCATTTCTTTGATCGTAGCTTTGGTCTATATGACCCTAACAGTTGATCCAGCATATCAACACCACCCATGCCTTTATTGTATGCTGTAATTAGTCTTGGTTGCTTGATGATGACTTTTTTCTTTTCTTTGGCAGAATAACATTTGGCATTTTGCAGTGGGTAGACCCTCAACCAGTTAGACATGATAATGACAATGCAATTGTCATTCCACTAGATGCAGTTTACTTTGCCATCTTTTCTGTAGTCAAATTCTCCACATGCGTTTTTTGATAATTCCTTTGAAAGAACTAATGGACACTGACTTGTGTGATTCTCACAAACTGTACCAGTTGCTCTAAAACCTTTATCTTTCAAGGTGGGCATCAATTTATATGATGTAAAATAATTATCAAAAAAGAAAGGCAGTGGTTGCTTGGTGTCTCTAGTTGAGATCAATTCAATAACAACTCTGGAACCTAGTGGAATCTTGTCTTTCCTTGGAACCTTTGCCTCACCTCCTGTGTAAATTTGCATTGCAAAGGGATAGCCATCAGTAGAGCACATCATCCAGATCTTGTACTCAAAACGAATTGGCTTGCCTTTGATGAACATTTTACAACTAGGATGCCCAAAGTAAGGAACCATAGATTCATCATTGCTAAGCTCTTCTGTAAAAACACCTGCTATTTTTCTTAATTGTGTTGAAAGATGATCATAGAAAGGTGCAATTTTGCAGCTTTCCTGTTACTGAGATTGAAATTGTCTACACGATGAAAATAAGATTTTAAAGTTTGAAATCTCTACCTTGGCATAATTTTAGGAATTATGTTGTTGCTCAAGACTTCAGGTGTTGACCACTAGTGTTGTTCTCCAGGGACACAGTGGCATCCACTAAAGAGGAGAATTCCAAAGAAATAGATCAACTCATCTGAATTTGTATTGATGGTTGAGAGCTTTTTTTTATTTAATTATATGCCCAAGGGCACTTTGGATACACCAAAATCAGTTACATTAAGAATCTTTACAATAATAAAGGTTGATCACATTGCAATGACCAGTTTCAACTAATTTGGCATCTGACACAAACTTCAATTCAACCTATGATTAAAAAAGCATTAGACAAAATGCCATCCCCCTGCTTGTGCTTCTCCCACACCAACACGTATGGACTTGTTAAAATGTGTACAAGAATTGTGACATTTATAAGCCAAACACTCAAATATCTTAGCTCGGACTGCAAAAGGAAGACAATTCCACACCGATAAAGAGTTGTATGGAAAGAATTTAGTTGAAGAAGATGTCTTACAACAGGTTACTTTAAATTTGTACCAACGTGTGTCTCTATACGTCGGGCCACCAGCAAAAAAAATGGGAAATCTCATGAAATGGATAACTAGTAGATCACAGGGCTGAGCCAAGTTCCACTAGACAGTATATATGATTAAATACTTAAAGGACAGTAAGTCATACATAATGCAGGCCAGCAGAACACTGGCAAAAGGAGAAATGGATAATATCAGTCTTAAGATACGATTGTATGCCACTTTCAGTACCTGTAAAGTGTGAACAGATGTAGACGTATAAATTGGGCATGCATAAGAAATAATTGCTATCACTTTAGTTTTAAATACTATTAATAATTCGTGTCTAGATAGTGTTGACTTCAGGTGGAGGAATAAATAGTAAATAGAATTCAGATGCTGCGACACTGCCAGGATGTGTGCGCTGAAGGTGAACTTACTATCAAAGGTAATGCCTAACACCTTAATAGTAGTGGGGTGGGAAAACTGCTTAGCATCGGATGAAAAAATGCAATACTCTGTTTTATCAGGATTGAGTCTCATGCCTACCCTGGTATACCACTCATGGAGTTTACTGACTATACTATGTAGATGATACATTGTCTCTTGGATGAGTGATAAATCACATTGTATCCCAAAATTATTATCGTCAGCATACATCCAAAGATGTATGTCGGGTGCTAGATCAGCAACAGTGGAGGTAGCTACGTTATTTAAGAGGGGTCCCACGGTCAAGAATAACTGAGACAGTTGGGTTATTTTTAAGTTGGACAGTCCGGTCCTTAAGATAAGACACTAATACATTAGTAAGATGTGTGTCCAAGTTTGATTCCCATAAAACATTCACTAACAATTATGGGGTACTGTATCATAGGCTTTTGATACATCTGTCTTACACAGGATAAAAGCTTCCTTAGCTTGTATAGCAGATAATATCCTCTGGTACATGTCCATAAGGGCCATAGAAACCGATTTAGCTGGGCTAGCACTGAAGTGACATCTGGGCACTACTTTATGCAGAGTCTCTGTGACCCTATGCAAGAGGATGCATTCAAATGCCTTAGATAATGGTGAAAGTATTGCTATCAGACGGTAATTAGTAATAATATTCTGCCCACCTTTGAACACTGGGACAATCCATGTGTTTTTCCACTTAGATGGGTACTGATCCATTGCTAGAACTAAGTTGAAAATCTGTAGAATTGGATCAATTGACACTTCGCTAATAAGTCACAGTACAGCAGTAGGTAGACCATCAGGAACATTCTGCAGGTGTGTTTTCAGAGATACCAAACTGAGAAGAACCTCGAGATTAGAACACATTGGAGGTAACTTCCGAAAAGGTGGTTCCAATAAGAGGTATTGTGGCACAGCTAGGCTGGCCGACAGTGGATTTTTGATGAACTCTAGATATATTTGACCCTGTGAAGTGGGAAAGTTACTGAAAGTGGTCTGAGACTGATTTACTAGTTTCCAGAGAGTGAAAACGCTACTAGAGGTACAATACGTCCACTTTGCTTCTTTAATTAAGTTCTTATAGTTCCGTTTCTTGGTAAGGGCATTGTGTTTGGCAGTAATTGTATCAGACTCGAGGGCATGTTGCCACCAAAAATTTGCTTCGTGGAAAGCAGTTGTAAGGGATGGATTCCACCATGGCATATGGTGATTGGTTAAGGACTGACGTGATAGAGGGCGAGCAGCCTGGATTGCATCTATCACTTTAGAGTAAAAGAAAGAACATGCAAGTTCAGTATCTAGTATATTGTACACCAGGGACCAATCTATATTAACATAGCACTCACGGAAGACAGTTGTATTAAATTTGGACCATTGCCGCTGCCAAATTGTCCTGTGATGAGTAGGAGGATTGAGCCCGGTGATACCTCGCAAAATTATTGACATGAGTAAAAATAGGTGATCTAATTGAACTACTGGTTTGTGGAGGATTTCTGTAACAATGGTATGCGAAGGTACAAAACATTGGTCAATAGTGGTTGCTGTCGTTGCTGATATCCTTGTTGGTCTAACCACTATTGGTACAAGGTGGCAGTTCTCAAGAAGACTGAGTGCACATGCCACTTCACAAGAAGGTCGTGAAAAATCACAGTTGAAATCTCCAATAAGAACAGTTTGGATTGCCGTAGTTATCTTGGGTAATAGCAGGGTGAGAAACACTTCAAGGTCAGTGTAGACTGGTCAAATTTGACTTGCCGAAAGACTTGCCCAAATGTGAAACTGAAAGGTTTGGACTTCACAGTGGATTGCAAGAACGTCTGCTGCAAGAATTTGCCTACAGTCCAAAATGGTCGGGTTTAAATGTGGTAAACAGTATATTGCAATGCTGCCACCATGGGGGGGCGATCACACCAGAATACTTTGAAATTGGGGAGAGTTACTATCTCATCCTCAATGCTCGGACTGCGCCAAGTTTCCATTACTACTATCAGAGTAGGCTCCTCAGTTTCTGAAATGGTGATCAGCGTATCCATCGTAGGCAATAGTGAATGAGCATTTAAATATGCTACACACAGTTTTGGAGTAAGAACTCCCCTTGAATGGTTCCCAGATTGGAAAGGAATGTTCAGGGCACAATGTAGGGTTCCTTCCAAAAAAACAGGTGCACACAGATTCCTTCTGGACACACTCTTTCTGTTCAACTGGCACTTGCAGGAAAATCAATCTCGATACAGATCCTGCTAGGGTCATCCATCAGCCACACTGGAGAACATTCACATGTTGTTCTATTAAATCAGTCACTAAACGGGATATTGAGGTTGCAGGATCGACATTACTCATGCTAACTCCGAATGATGACTCTATATTAAGGGACTTTGATGCTTTAATCATTGATCTTTTCCTTCTTCCCACAACAGGGGGTGGTTTGGCTACTGGAACTTCTGGTCTCCTTGATGCATTAGGTGGAATAGTATAATGTAAATTGGAGAATCCTGCACTTCCTCTCTGCTTTTTATTACTGGTCATAATAGTAAACTCCTGGCTGTTACTGGCTACTTTAGATTCTTTTGCAACAGCAGACTCAGTAAACAACTTACTTTCCAATTCACTTTGACCTTGGTCACAAAAACGCAGAGCTTCTAGATAGGAATGTGCCTTCGGTGGATAAATCAGTACATTTGTAATTACAGACAATTTTTCTTCAATTTTTCTAAACGAATCTGCTGCACCTTTCTGAATTAAACTCACTCGATTATCTAGCGTTAGCAATTTTGACTCGATCCGCATAGTGGTTTCATCCGTTTCGTCCTGTAAATCACTTAACTGTCTGGCAGGTCCCGTAGTCAATTGTACACATAATTCCTGGATTGCTGACACATTCTGCTTAAAACTTTCTTCTTGATCATTACGTGCAGATTTCTTATTCACAATGGAATCAAACGTCTTTGCTAGTGATTGCACTAATCCTAGTATTCTAGTTCCTGTGTCGCAAGGATCGACACCTGCAACCTCACACGACGATATCTCGTCCGCAACCTGCCTTGCATATAAATGCCTTGAATATAAATTTGTCATTTTTGCCATGTATTCTAAGTATTCCATATCCAGAATTTCAATAAACAGATCAAATGGCGATTTATTCAACAAATCCTGACAAAGATCAGAAACATTAGCAGGTATCTTGTTATCCATGTCTGTATCAAACACCTCAGTTTTTACCAATTAGGAGCATCATTCTTTTTCCATTTTTTTTCTTCTTCTGGATTGTCTAGTTTGTGGTTCCTCATCACTTTCTTTGGACTCATAGCTTTTTATTTCAAATTCAATATCTAACTCCCCACATACTTCTCCTGGTTCCACTGTGCACAAATCATCATCAATATCTTCTAAATTGTCATTTGGTGGCAAAATTGCAATTTCAGCACCACCAACATCTTCATCAATTTCTAAAAGCTCTACAGCTTCTCCCAGGGTTTTACAATGATGTTTTGATGCCATATCCTATCCCAACCAATGACTAAAACTAAATTGCAAAAAAATACATTTCCATTATCAGGTTTCCTAGGTTTATTCATGCAGAAATGTAACTTTTACATTTATATTGAAATAACTTACTTTGTATGAGACTTGATGAGAAATAAATATAAAATGCAGAGCACAATAATAGTTAACTTTGTACAAGACTGTGTTCACTTAGTTTTAGAAATTCAGAGAGAGTTGAAAATTTAAGCCACTGTGTTAGCAGTATGTTTTCTGCAAAAGTGAATGCTTTTGCAATAAGGTAGGAAATGTGATACCAACAAGTGTCAAAGGGTGACTATTCAAGTTTATTATCAGATTCTAAACAATGGCTTAGGAGATCTCCAAGTCAGTTAAACACACATTTAGTGATGAATCATGCCTTTTGGTTTTCAAAAGAAAATTCAAATGAATCTTTTATTTTACTAAATAACCCCTAAAGATGCCAACATCCCACAAATGGAACATCCCAAAATAATCAGTTGTGATTTCTCTTCTGTTCATAAATATCAAAAGATTTTTGCATAAAACTAGTAAATGATCCTTTGAAATTTTGATTATAATAGCAATAGTCTTAACATATCATCCATGTAGATCAATGTCTTCCATGTCACAACTTTTGGCATGCAATGAATCCAGTTTTTGCATTTGTTTTCCTTTTTCTTGCATTGGTATTTAGGCCTATTCTTTAACTCCAGTGTTCCTTTCCTTTTTTTTCTTTAATTGTTCTTGTTTCTTAATTTTATAGCTGTTAAATGTTCTGGAGAGTTCAAGATTTTTGAGAATGTTTCTCTTGATTGCCTTAATTTTATCAATTGATGGCAATGGTGATATCTGTTGCAAAAGTATTGAAGGAGTAATGTTAAAAGGAATGATAGGAACACCTGGATCTGTTGATGAGCTTGTAATAGCTTAGTCAACTGCAAATTCTGCTTAGTCAACTGCAATTCCACTTGTAGACCTATCATCTGACAGGTATGCAAATTCTGGGATTGCTGCCAGATTCAGTGGGATGATTCCAGCTTTTAGATAATATTTAGAATCACAGTTGAATGATTTCAGGTCACTGCCAATACTTGCAGTATTGAGGAATCTTGGCTAAGATTCTTAGCACTTGTATAAGAAGATACAAGACAGGCTGTCCCTACTAAGAAGAAGCAGGACAATGGTTATCCAGACTGGTATACCCAGGAAGTTAAAGCATCTTTGGGTAAGCAGAAAGGAGACAGGAATTTATCCTCTTCAGATCCTGTGTGTAGTGTACTACACACTAAAGTACC
>JAAFCE010005724.1:5818219-5871042 GCA_013389805.1 Trigoniulus corallinus
GAGGTATCTAACGCCTTTCTCTGGTAGGTGTCATAGCATTTGATAGTGGATGCTATCTGGTCCAGGGACAGTATCCCTGGCTCTTACTAGAGCTGCCTGGAGCTCCCAAGGGGTAAATGGATTGTTATACCCCTCAGCGACACCCCCAGCAAAATTAAGTGGGTGGCGTTCTGCAGCTTCTTTAGACTGCATAAATGCTGCCGTGTAGTGCTGGGAACTGGAGACGGCTGCAAACGTCCTTCCCAGTTCCTCAGCCACCTCACACGGCAGAAGGCAATGTCTTCCTTGTATAAGGAGCCCTGAGCCACATGATGGTAAATATCTGCCTTGGATCTTCCTCAGCGTTTCCCAGACTTTCTTGGAGGGCGTGTGATGGGTGAGTGAGGAGACGTACTGACTCCATGAGGAGCGCCTGCCCTCCCTGATCACCCGTGGTGCATTTTCCCGGGCTCAGAGAAAGTCGATACGGTTGGCCTCGGTAGGACGAGATTGGAAGCAGCGAAGGGCTTGTCGGCGAGCCCGAATCGCACTCCGACAATCCTCCGTCCACCATGGCACCCATGCTCGTGGTGGGTTACACGAGCTCTGGGGGATGGATGCCATTGCCACCCCGACCACCACTTCTGTGAAGTGACTCACTAGGTCGTTTACCCCATCAAAATCACACAGTGGGCGAAAGTAGATATGGTGGGCGAACCCCTCCCAGTCCGCCCAAAACAGACACCACCGTGGTGGGTGCTGGGGTAATGCCCCATCTCCACTGCTAATCCTGATGGGGAAGTGATCGCTTCCACAAGGGTCTGACAAGACCTCCCACTGCAAACCTGGTGCCAACCCAGGAGAGCAGATGGAAAGGTCAATGCATGACAGGCCACCAGTGGCAGTCATCATATGTGTGGGGGCACCTGTGTTGAGAACAATGAGGCCATTGTGTGACACCCATTGTTCCACAAGGTGCCCTCGGGTGTTGTGACTGTCCAAGCCCCATTGGGGATTATGGGCATTAAAATCACATAATCAAGAAGGGTCTTAGAAGCTGGGCGCTGAAGGAGTCGAGGTCTGCCCATGGGATATCAATCCCAGGTGGCATGTAGAGGGAACATAGAGTGGTGGGCACAGCCAGTTGCAATGAGACCGCCACTGCTTGCAGAGGCGTCTGCAAAGCCAGCGGCACATGCATGCACCCATTCTGGATAAGGATAGCTACCCCTCCCACAGGGTGGCTTCCTTGCTGCCGGGTGTCTGCATATACAGTGTACCCCCGTAACAACATGGGGGTATCACTTCGACACAGGATCTCCTGGAGGGAGATCCAGACGGGGTTGTGCCTCGAGATCATCAGTTTGATCTCGTCCCTCTTGTGGGAAAACCCTCGACAGTTCCATTGTAGGAAATTTACCATCACGTGGACTTAGGCGGCTTGTTTCTATTCCTCCCTTTTCGCCGTCCCACTGCAGAAAAAGGAGGGACGCCTTCAATTGGTTCGTCCTCCTCCATCTCGATTAAGGAATCCCCATTGTGCCCCACTTTGGGCATGAAACCACCCCGTTCTCTCTGCCGTTGGCCAGAGAGCTTGGGTGGACGAACCCAAGACACACGGCCCACGGTGTCGCACCCACCTCCCCCTCCATGGAGGAGGTTCGCTGGGCTGGGACAGGGAGGGAGGCCTTTAAGGGAAATGCCTCTCTTTGATAAGTGGCATCAGGGGCCTCCAAAGAAGCTGGCACCGCCAACATTGGGGGGCCCATGCATGGGCCAGAGGCGGCGGTGGAGCCAGAAGAAGCCATGGAAATGGGGTCAGGGTCCGTCTGGCAGCCAATGCTTGCACAGACCGGCACCCCATGGACCCCACGGGCCCGAGAGGGCGTTAATCGGATGAGAGGGGGGAGCTGAGGTAGGGTGTCCGTCTGGGTACAGACAGAGGACACAGCAGCTGCCTTTGCAGCACCTGCATAGGACACTCCACGAGTGGAGGTCCCTGGCAAGGCTAGCAGCCGCCGTGCATCCAGAAAACTGATACCCTTCTGGACACGCAGCTCCTGGATCACGCGTTCCTGCAGCCAAGTAGGGCAATCCCGAGAAGAGGCGGGGTGGTTGCCCTTACAGTTTAAGCAGACAGGTGCAGTCTTACAAGGCTCGGGGGAGTGGTCACCCTGTCCACAAGTGCCACACATGGCCTTGGCAGAACACGAATTCTGCCCATGGCCATATCGCTGGCACTTGAAGCATCGAAGCGGACTCGGAATGAAGGCACGTTCAGGCAAACGGAGGTAGCCAGCCATGATGTACTCCGGCACCTTGGGCCTACCAAAGGTCAGCACCAGGGTGTCAGATGGGCGGGATTCTCCATCCCGTCGGACCGAGATGCGGCGAACAGCCACCACACCGCGGTCCCTGAGCTCCTCCACTATCTGCTCCTCTGATTCCCCGCGTAGGTCAGGGCACCACACCACACCTCTACTGGTGTTTAAGGTGCGATGGGGTTCGACCACAACGGGGATATCACCGAGCTTTCGCATTTTTAATAATGCTTTGGTCTGGTGGGGGGCGGATGCCTCCACCAACAAGGTGCCATTGCGCAGTTTCTTGACCGAAGTCACGTCGCCGGCAATGCCCTTGATGGCTTTGGCGATAAGGAAGGGCGACGCCTTCCCCAAGGCTGCACCATCCTCACCAGAGATGGAAATAAACCGGGGAGGATAGGAAGAAGGTATGGATGTTTGTTGGACTGCACCCAAAATCTTAGATGCAGGAACATGCTTTGCATCGGCGGTGGAACCCTGCACCTTAAGGCTAAGAGGTCGTTGCCTCTTGTTAAGGGCAGGTGCCGATGCCATAGACGTCACAGGTTCGTTCCCTGATCCAGTTGGCTTACTGGGGGAACGCGGCCTCTTTGTTGGAGCAGTACATGTCTCCATCAGCTCAGCGGCAGCTGGCCCACTCAATTGGGTGGGACCGAGCCCGCCATCTTCTGGTTCAAGTCATTGAAACTAAAGAAGGGGGAGGGGTGGGGTTATTTGTAGAGGCCCCCAGCCTCTGGGTTATAGTTGCCATAATTGTTATTAATTATGATTTTGCTGCCCGCAGGTCTTACCCACCACCGAGCCCAACGAGGGGACGCCCATTCGGGTCGCCAAGGTTCCTCGGGCAGGATACCATTAGGGTGGCATAATCCCTGAGTTCCAGACCATTGGCATCGGGGTTGACTGCCGGTCCACTTACAGTCACCCTAGGAGGCATAACAACTTATGAGCCCCCGGCCGATTGACCAAGACCGGGCTACTGCCTTGGCCTCCCGTTTGCCCCGGAAGCTGTGGCCAAAGTGATGTTTTGGAGACTGTGGATCGCAACCCTAGTCCCCGATGTCTGTCAGCCACCTCACCAGTGTGGAGTGGCCAAGAGACATCGCAGGGCATGCGCCTCCTCAACCACCAGGATCCGCTTTTCCAAGGGTACGGGTCTCCACGCACGGCAAACACGCGGGTAGGCGTTTGTTTATGGTCACCTCAGTGAGGAGCCTACATCGACCACGTACAAGTCAGTTTGAACAAGCAAACAACCACGATGTTGGTATCCTCCTGTCCAGAACACATCATAGACAGAGACGACAGTGGTGTTGTCCAGACTGGGGCAAGAAAAAGTCACCCCTATTAGTCGCCTCTTACGACATGCAGGTATGCAGTGTGCCTATTCTACCCCGGGCACACACCGGTAAAGATGTTTGAAAATAGACAATCCGAATAGTGTTAAAATTAAAATATTCCAGAGCTATTCGCGAACACGTCTTAATAACATTGAAACTGGCGAACACCTGATTTCAGTTGAGAATGATTTTGAAATCAAAAAATTAAAAAGTTTTGAATCATGTTTGAATTCTAAAAATATAAAATTTTTAAATTTAGAAAGAAATGAGATGCAGTGAAGCTGCATCACAGAACGTGAGATGCAGTGAAGCTACATACGCATGCCGTGACGCTGCATGATGTATGCATGTCACTACAATATGACTGAAAATGCTTAGAATGACATGATCACACAGTTTAGACAATTCTCCACCCCCAAAGGTGGTAACCTTAACCATCTCTTGCCCCTGAGAACAAAGCTTCAGCCTCTTCACTGTTGCAGCCAAAACAAAGGTTCTTTTACTGCCACTATCAAGCAGGCACTGAACAGGATGACAAGAACTTTCTGACTTTGCCAACACCAATGCCATCTATCTTCTTGATAGAAGGCTTGATCCTCTGGCAGCAATGGACAGATGTGTCACTTGCTCTGGAACTTCTTCCAAGGTTCTGTGAATTGAAAAAACTGTGCTATTTGCAAAAATATCAACATTGTAGTTAGTTCATCTTATATGATCTAAAGGTTTTTAAATCAGTAGTATAGAAATATTGCACTCTGCATGCTGTGAAAGCCTTCCTTGCCAATAGCATGTGGCAAAGTTATAATTTCAGAAAATTCTATGGATTGCTGTGATGCAGAAGTCTCACTTTTAATGCATTCTGGCCAAATTGCTTTCCAACAAGCATTTAGGGTAGAGAGTGCATTTGCTTTATGGGAAAAAAAAGCATTTGTAACAATTCAAAATTGTATAACTTTGCCATGCTTCCATGATCATCCTTTTTATTTCTTCTATTGAATCTTAAATATAAGGGAATACAGTGATACCTCGACATACGAGTTTAATTCGTTCCATAACCTTGCTCGTATGTCAAATTGCTCGCATCTCAAAGCAATTTTCCCCATTGAAATTAATTGAAATGCCATTAATCCGTTTCAGCTCCCAAAAAACCACCTCAGTTGTTTTTGTTAAGTGTTTTTGAAAAGAAAAATGTATTTAATTTACAAGAAGAAACATTTACAGTATTTATAAATAACAAATACATATTCTATAAACACATAATAAAAGGAAAAGTGAAGTTCTAACAGAAGCGCTTAATTTTCTTCACTGGTCTTCACTTAATTCTTCATGCTTTGCTCATTTTCACCTGCAGATCGTCTAAAAAAACTGTCCAAGGAGGTTTGTTTTTTCCTCCCTTTCAGGATATTGCAGAAATGTGTTAGGCAAGTTTTGTTGAACAACTCCGATGCACGACCAGTTGCAACCTTTTCGGGGTGATTTCTATCCACAAACTCTACAACTTTCTCCCACATTCCCAAGATCTCCTTTATATCTCTTGTAGAAACAACTTCCTCCATCTCTGGCTCCTCTTCAAAACTAATTTTTTGTTGAACCACCCTATGCTGCTGTGAATGTAGATCATGTAACTCCTCAGTTGTCAGCTCCTGAGACTGTACCTCGACAAGTTCGTTCACATCTATCTCATCCACCTCCAGACCCATGGATTTTCCCAGAGAAACAATCTCCTCTACCACTGACATTTTGGGTTTCAATCCTTTGAAGGCCCTTTGAGCTACAGCTTCAGGCCACAGCTTCTTCCATGCAGAGGTTAACGTCCTCATTGTAACACTAAGCCAGGCCTGATCAATAATTCTTAGGCATATCACGATGTTAAAGTGGTCCTTCCAGAACTCTTGAAGGGTAAGGTTTGTGTTCTCAGTCACCTAAAAGCAGTGCCAAAAAATGTGCTTGCAGGATAGGAGTGGTGTTGGGTGGTAGGTAGAGAACCTTTACGACCCCAACATGCACCCTGCATGTTGGGGTCGTGTGCAGCGGTGTAGTGTGCAATTCCTCGTATCTCAAATCTTGCTCGTATTCCAAAGCAAAATATTGCTCACTCGGCAGCTCGTATCTCAAAACACTCGTATATTAGGGCACTCGTATGTCGAGGTACCACTGTACTTGTTTTAAGTAATGCATTTTCAATGTTGCTACTATCCTCTGATGTACTATTATCCTGTGATTGAATATTTGGGTGATCTATTGCAGGATGGCTGGGTGCATTATCAACAAGTAAAGGCACTTTGAATTGAAGACCTTTTTGTTCTGTTTATTTCTGGACTTCACTACCAAAACACTCATTAAACCGTTTTCAAAATAAATCTGCTATTATCCATGCCTTTTTGCATGGCCTTCCAATGAACTGGAAGGTGTTTAATGTTTTTACCTTTCACAACTTATGGCAACAATTATTGGTTAATTAATAAAGGCTCTAAAATCTTATTACCAGAAGTATTACTATGCAATAAAAATAGCTGGTGATACATGCACTTCAGGCATGCTGACTTGGAGCAGCACACTCCAAGGATGCATATTTGCAATGTAGCATTTCAAACATTATAATCCCCATAACACATGAAGCTCACCACATGCTTAAACTGCAGATTAAGAATGTGAAATGCTTGTATTAGTGTTAATGGAGCAAAAGTGTACATTTTGCAAATGCCAAGAATGCATGCTTGGATTTCAATCTAGTTTGGAAAGTTTGGAGTGGCACATCAGTTTCTAACTTAAAAAATGGATGCCAGAAAATCAAAAAACGTGCTATTGCTATGGCTATGATTTATTTTACTGTGAGTGAAACTAAGAAGCAACAGAAAGTATGGAAAAAGAACTGGTTGGTTGAAAGAAATACATTAAGCCACATGAATCTTTTAGGTCTTTAATCTTTTATGAATCTTTTATGCCTAGGACTTCAAAAACTTCAAAAGACTTCAAAGGTGTGTTTATAATAAATTGCTTGTGCTACTAATGCCTTATCTAAAAACGCAGGCCACAAGAATGAGGGAGCCCATTGTGGTAGAAAAGTGCCTGCCTGCAACTCTTCTTTTTCGAGGAACAAACTATGAGGACTTAAAATTCAGTTCAGCAATTTCAGCAAGAGCTTTTGGATATATTATGCCAGAAATATGCAGAGTGAATTATGAAGTATTATGCAAAGAATACATGAAGGTACTGAATTTATTCCAGGACTTTGCCACAAGGCCTTCAGCAGTTGATGACAGCTGTATTGCTGATGAATAAGTAGAGGAGATGCTTTGTTGATGGAATTGGTATCTCTTGAAAAATAATGTTGTTTGGCACTCTACTTTCACAAACAATAGCATTTCCTGTTAACCCTTTCGCATGCCATTTAAAAATTCTAATAATACTTTTAGCAGACAGAATAATACTTTTAGCTTTATTTCTGATTTTTATGGTTTTAATTAGTAAAATACATTATGTCCATTTTAAGGGACAATTCCTGCTCCAGGTTATTAAACATAATTACGGAACATGTTATTCTAGATTAGTTATTTTCCTTTATACATGATAATCAATGAAACAATTTCGGTCTTTGGTGATACAGAGAAATACCTTGCATTTCTGACAATAAAAATGGGTTTTCTTTGTACATTTCACAGAATTTTTTATGAGCTTACATCGATCAGATTCAGGTTTACCTGAATGTGCTGGCAAGTGCCCTACACCATCATGTCTTATTTCCAAAATTGGTGAGGTTGTATATCGTTTTTTCTTTATGTTTGGTTTATCACAGTTATTACCTGGCAATTCAAGTATTGGTCTACCTCTCTTTTTCTTAGTAATAATATTTCCCTGCTTAATTAGGCATTCTGCCACTGTCATCTGAAAGTGAAGCAAATCAAGAATGTCCTTCTTTGGAACACATGAATTTGTCAAATCATTTTTTATATTCTAGCCGTGCATTTGTTACTGCTAAGGAAACTGCATGAAAGAACATTTTTACACTCCACTTTCTAGTTTTAGTGGAAATTTGGTAAAGGCTAACTAACATGTCAAGTTTTTCAACCCCCCCCCCTTACACCTGTTATAATCTTTTAAGGCATCCTGTCATGATTTATCCCAATGAATACAGGTTTGTTATCAAACCATTTAATCAAAGTTACATCACCATCACTACTGTAAAGGACATCATTAGATCCTCTGACTTTTTTCATAACTTTATCATCTCTAAATTTAGGATTGCACCATAGAATGCACCATACCAGTGGCTTTAATTTTTTTAACTTTCAATTCTTGGAATAGGTTAAATGTAGAAAAATAATTATCAAAGAAAATATGTTTACAATTCATATCAAATGATTTGATAAGCTGTAATACAATCCTAGCAGATTGCCCAAAAGTTGACTTGATATTGTTATCAATTTCAGTTGTTGACCCTTGATATATAAGAAAATTGTAGGCAATTCCACTTTGACCACATAAAATAAAAATCTTAATGCTCCATGGATATGGCTTATTTCTCATATATTGTTTTATATTTAGTCTGCCTTTAAATGGGACTATTTGCTCGTCAACAACTAAATTTTCTTCTAATTGTATGGACTTCATATGGCTCAGAAGAGCATCAAAAACAGGTCTGATTTTCCATAAACGGTCTGTTAATGTTGAATCTTTACCATTTACAACATGTAGATTATTTCGAAGAGCAGTAAATCTTTTGAGATTCATTGTATCTCTAAATATTTCTATACCTAAAACTGTGTCCCAATACATATGGATTCTTGGATACTGGAGGTTTCCAATTATAATGTGAAGACCAATTAAAGAATTTATTTCTTGTTCATCAGTTGGCTGAAATGATGAACTATGCTGAATTGCATGTGTGTTTGTCATTACTGCTATTTCATGAATTAATTCTTTGGTAAAATACCTATAAAAAGTTAAAATAATAAGTAAAACTATGTAATCTTATTTATAATTAATGAAGGCATCCAGCTACCTTTGAAAGTATTCAACTGGATGTAGATTGCCTGACTGTTCTTCCAGATTTTCTTGGGAAACATTTTCCCATAGTTGTAATTGGCAGGCAGGTTTTCATCTCTGCCATATGATTTTCTCTTTGCTTGACAAAAGAGTTCTGCTATTTTCACTAATATCTTCAGAATTTGCACATGCCCCTGGTTCGACACTCACCTTCACAAGGTGCATTGCCAAATTCTAAAGTACCATTCAGTTCTTTTATGCTAGGAGTAGTATTTACAACATCCAGCTCATCTTCATATGTATCAATATCTTGCCCATCCTCAGTATCAGATAAGTCCCCATCAATTATTTCTAAAAATATTTCCTCTGCTGTTTTCAATTCAGAGTTTTCATCTCTCTCTATAGCTTGCATTGCTAAACAAAGAAAATGGCTACTATATTCATTTACACGAATTGTCCATTATTAAGGACATGACATTTTTCTGTTGTTATACATAAAATATGCTTCAACAACTTACCGAATTTGATTGAATTCAAAGACTAAGCATTCATGAAGCTGATTAATTTTTTTTAGATGGTGCCAGCAGATAATTTAAGCTGTACTGAAAGTTGAAAATTAGCTACTATAGCTGTCAATCGAGCATGCTGCACTGGCACAAATGTTGGAAATTAATAAACAAATCTAGCAATAGATGGCTCACCTATAAATATGTTCAAAAAATGGGGCATTTCCATTAATACATAGTATACTGACCTAGCAGGCATGGCAGCAGGTTAAAAACTTTGTGTCCCCAAAACTGGACATTGTCCATTGTACATCACTTGATTTATTAAATGCTCAGCATTATCATTCATCATCCTAATTTTGGCTACAATGTTAATTCCAAAGGCACTTTATTCGTCCTCCTTTTTCAGGGCTTGTGTGCATGCCCTTTTAAATTAACATCTTTCATCTTTGAAAGATTTACTTCTTTTGGCATATTTAAAAGTTATAAAACTATCATTAAGTTCCATGCTCTGTATTGGAGATATGAAATCTGAAAATTAAAATTTTATTACATAGCTTTAAATCATATCTATCATCTCTGGACAGGGGGGAAATATGCCAAGCAGCCATAACAGGTTATTCAACCCAGCAGAGGCAGCCTGCAAAAGGGGAGGGGGAATAAGGGGAAGGGACAAAATCATTAGAAAAAATACATTAATACAATTAAACTAGTAAATCCAAACAAAAAGCTCTTAATTAAATCCAAATTTGAAATGTTGATGACTTATTTTTTGGCCGGCAACATCAAGGAAAGAATTGCTTCACGCCTGAAAAGATTTACTGAGGTAAGTAGATTATCAATTGTTAACTGAGTGCTGTTAAAGTTTATCTGAGCCAAGTGAATTGAAGATCTGAAATCAATAGGTTGTTGAAAAATTATATTTGATCTTCTTGAACGACCCGGTGCCCAGAAATACAGTTGCTGAAGTAGTTCGATGCTATCAAGTTTATTTTGAAATACACGATAAAGTAGTAAGAGACGGGACCACTTTATTTGATATTCAAGAGGGGGAATCCCCTTGAAGCACAGTAGGCTGGAATGGGGTAAAAAGTTTAGCATGCAAGGATTATAAGTAGAATTTTGCACAGAATCGAAAAGCAGCTTACATTGAGAGGATTTAGCCCTACCACTAAAGATTTGAAAGGATGTGTAACGATCATGTAGCCTGGCAATTTTTGATCTAAGTGAAGGAGCTGACATAGCCCAAACGTTTAATCCATAATTTATCTTGGGAGCAACTAACTTACTAGAAAGTATCCGATGCAGTTGGGGATGGTGAAAAATTTCACCCATTCCCTGAATTGCCATTGGTTGCTAGATACAAATGAGATAAATGGTTATGAAAAGTGAGTTTCTGGTCCAAGTATACACCTAGGTCCTTAACTACTGAAGTGTGGATCAAGAGTGCACCATCGCTGAAACAGTAGGGAAAAAGAATTGGTTGTCTTATCCGACTGAAAGTAATTATGTAGGTTTTATTCTTTTTTATAGCAAGTGAGTTAGTATGCAACCAGGATTCAATGGCTAACAGTCCATTTTGCAATTTGATGGCATCATTTTGACAAGTGATGAGCCTGGATTCCTTAAGGTCATCCGCAAAAGCCAATGAGTCCAAGTCACACGAGGTCACACTAAATAAATCATTCAGGTACAACGAAAATAGAAGGGGACTAAGTACCCTGTGGGACAACCTGTGGGACACCTACAGACTGTGTGTAATGACAAGTGCTAATTTTTTGCCCTAATTTAATATAATTTAATCTATTAGTAAGATAGCAACTGAAAAAGTTGCATAGTGAAGAAGCCATCCCATAGCTTTTGAGTTTATATAACAATAAAGGAATGTTCACACTGTCAAACGCCTTTGACAGGTCCAAATAGATAGTATCATATTGAGCTCGATTAATAAAAGCCCTATGGATGGCCATACAATGTATTAATAGGTTTGTCTCTGTAGAGCGTCTTGGACAGAAACCATGCTGTAATGGGGTAAGAAGGTTTTCACACCAGCACCACACCCTCTTATGGAGTACATGTTCAAATACCTTTGCAGTAGATGCAGTGAGCGAAATGGGACGATAGTTGGAAGGGTTTGGCCGAGCACCCGCCTTAAAAACAGGAACAACATGAGCTGTTTTCCAAATTGGGGGCACATATGCAGCCAACACATTTATTAAATAGAGATGCAAGTACAGGGGCAAGAAGCTGGTCAAAAGCCTTAATTACAGTTGCTGGAAGCAAATCAGGTCCTGTTGACATGGAAGGCTTTAATTTTTTAATGGCCAGTAAGACATCCATAGTTTTGATATTTGGCAAGCAAAGCTTATCTGCCATAGATGGAATGGAATATGGATAGGTGCCTGGAAAAGAACTCTGAAATTTAGATGGGTTGAATGCCTGATAGAAAGCCTTGCTAATCTCTTCAGGCTCTGTTAAATATGTGTTATTAGATTTGATGGTTACTGTACTGGGCTGGGAAGAGGTATATTTTTTATAGTTAGACCAAAATGACCGAGAACAGTTAGAAAATGTTATGAGACTATCTAAAAACCACTTCCTGTCACAGTTGATCAATTGTTTAACCTGAGCACGATAGTAGGCATAGACCTTGTAACGATACACTGAAGAGGCCTTTTTATTCATGGTAAAAGCTTTACGTTTACTTTTTAGAGCAGCCCGTAGCTCTAGGCATAAACCAGGCTGGAAATGATGCTGAGGTAGGACAGGATTTTCTAATGGGAATAAATCTCTTCACTGCATTGGTCAAAACAGTGTAATACATTTGAACTGCAGTCTCAGGTGAGTTGCAGTTAACAACCATGTTCCAGTTTATTCTGGCAATCCATTTATATAGACCAATGTAGTTACCTTTATGCCAATTAAATGATGTGACAGTGTCAGAGGAAGATGGAAGAGAGGTAATGTAATGGACATCAAAAGAGGAGGATGGTGGGCATCAATAGTAGATAAGGGCCCAGTGGATGTAGTCAAACATGGTAAGTCATAGTTAGTCATAGTAAGTCATGGTAAGTCATAGTAAGTCATGGTTAGTTTCCATGCCACAAAGAAGAATGGAAAGTAATATTTCATGACTTCAATAATTTATGGCAATTTGGAGGAGGTCTTGATGAAAAGCATATGAGACCTGTTCCTCTGCTTGGCACTGGTGCTATTTTCAACAACTACAAGGGATTGTATAGTGTTGTGCTTATGGCCCTAATAAATGAAATGAAAGGAAAGAATATATCTACATTGATGTTGGTAGAATATCAGATGGAGGAGTTTTTATCAAAGATTAATGAATAACAAATTAAATTTCCCAGATAATTCTGAAAATGTGGGGCAGCTTATTTCAATATTTTTGGCAGATGAGGCATTTGCCCTTCATAAAAACATATTAAAACCCTTTCCCAAAAGTAATCTTAACTCTTTCACGTGCCATGTACACATTTGGGTACATCTCCTTTTCTTATGATTTTCACAACCACAAATTATGTTTTAACCATTTAAAGGTCTTTTGAATGCATTTTGGTACATTGGAAGAATATACAGTATATTAGATGGTATGGTCATTTATTGAGTTTTTCTTGCAATATTTGTTGAAGTTCACACATGAGTGCACATGTGCAACAACACTCATTTTTGACGATTTTGTTGATCTCATCTCTTGGTAATAACTAACTTTTGTCTTTTCAAAATATATACATTGTTTCATATCTTGAGATTATTTTGGGACCAGCCCAGGTAACACATTTGACATTGTAACTTAGAAATCTGTAAATTTCTTGTTGGACACAAATGTGTACAATTCCCTTTAATTACAATGAAGAACAAATTTTTACTTTGGAAAAAATACATTTCTCACTTAGTGCTAGATTTATTGGATAAGTTATTCTGATTATTTATCTGTTCTCCATTTTGCCCTAGGACATCAGGTTCTCTGGCAATTCATAGGGCTGCAGTTCCATTAGTACATTAATTGCAAATGGACATCATACATCAGATATCATACTCTATATAATTTATGTTAATAATATAGGACTTGACATGATAAAGGGCATTTATGTTAATGACAGGGTGCTCTGCAGATGACACCTGCATTGCAAGGGTGGTGGATGAAGGGTTATCTTGCTGCACAGAATTGCAACAGGAGCTAAACAAGATGCATACGTGGAGCATAAAGTGGGAGTCATTGCCATTAAACCTGTGCAAATGTAGCTTTCTTATGATAAGCAGGTCTTGAAGGTGATTTGATCTTGCTTATTGCATAGGGGGTGAAGGGTTAAGAGGGTTGAGATCCAGAAGTTCCTTGCAATCATTCTAAATACTATGGTCACCTGGAGGGAGCACACCAACAAATTGATTGGGAATACTGGGCATGCCCTCCATTTGGTTAGTAGAGTCCTAGGGGACAGCGCAAAGGAAAGTTTTTCACTGCTATAGCCAATTGTAGAGTATTGTAGTCCAATTTGGTATCTCTTTTAGCTAGGGTTTATCTTGGGAAATTGAAATTATTCAAAGGAGTGCAGCAAGAATTGTGTTACATCACTTCTCTTTGATTTATCAAGGCAAAACTACTGAAGTGTCTCCTAAAATAATACAGAGCTTTGGATCTAGTGCAGGCATAGTTGTACACCTAATTTCAGATTTTCAGCTATCAAATCACTTTCTATTTTTTCATAACCATTATAATAGTTACCAATTGTTGCAATTTTTAAAGCAAAAGAATATATTTTCTGCTGGTACTGTATGCATCAATAGATTTTTAAATCCTCCATTTACAAGTGACAAATCTTTCACAAAAAATGGCCAAGGGTACATGGAAGAAGTTAACAGCTCTGATAACTCTGTATATTGAAATGCTACTGGATATTGAATGGACTGGAATGCTCATGGATATTGAAATGCTACTGGTTGTCAAGTGCTACAATGACTCTATGGGAGGCGTTGATCTTTTAAACATGCTAATGAGTTTGTATCATATAGCAATCTGTTGTTGAAAGTGGACATTCAAAATGATATTCCATGCTATTGACATGGCAACTTCTAATGCTTGGCTTGATTATCAACATGATTGTATCAGTTTTGGATTTCCAAAAAAAGATATTCTTCACCTAATACACTTCAGAATGAGTATTGAAGAAGCACGTATTAAAGCAGGAAAGCCAATAGTTGTAAAGAGAGGGAGACCATCAGTGGGATATGAGCCAAATACCATAATCAAAAAGAAAAATTACGAATGCCGGCCAATAACTGATGTTCATTATGACCATGTTGACCACCTTCCTCCTGTACATTCTAGCATAGGAAGATGCAAAATGGATTCTCCCAAATGTTTAGGGAGAACTAGAATTATGTGTAAAAAATGTAACATTCATCTTTGTTTGACAAAATCCAAATATTGCTTTTTTTCATTTCACATCAAGTCCTGAATAGGCAAAAGTTTTAAGGGCATTTGTACACAATTGGGTACACTTTTGTATTTCAGTGAGTAAATGGTATTTTTATAATTCCTTTTTGGACATTCAAATTTAGTACATACAGTAACTAAGAGAACCTCATTATGAAAAAAATTTTCTCCATTGGAAACAAAGATGCTCTAAAAGGGTTAATTATGACAAGCAAATTTTGAATTATAGACTGTCTAGAGGAAGAAATGTGTGTAAAAAGCATTTGGCATAATAGCATCTAGGTTCAGAATTTTGCATGCTGCTATTAACATGAAGCCTGTCAGGTTGAATTATGTAGTTCTGCCATTTGTGTTTTGCATAT
This sequence comes from Trigoniulus corallinus, assembly GCA_013389805.1. Taxonomy (NCBI): domain Eukaryota; kingdom Metazoa; phylum Arthropoda; class Diplopoda; order Spirobolida; family Trigoniulidae; genus Trigoniulus; species Trigoniulus corallinus. The sequence continues at coordinate 5,833,169 of JAAFCE010005724.1, forward strand.
TTTTTTATTGACAGAGAGCAATGCTTGTGCATCACAAAATACCTTTGACCAAAATAAAAATCATAAATGGTTTGGGACATGACAAAAGAGGGACTTCACTTAAGGGGTTTGAGTCAAAATTCCAACCATAATGTAGGTTCAGATGTCAAATAAAATAGGCAACACTATTTAGAGTACTTAAATGGAAAAGGATGAGTGGGATGGCAAGATAAGATGATTACGAAAGGAAAAGCTTAAAACTTTCTGATTCAGTTTTATTAATTAGAAAATAAAGTATTTACTTTTGTTTGTAGTGGAGTACTGTAGCCTTTGATTACTTCTATTCCATTACTATCCAAAATGTTATGTGGTATGGCTGGAATCATCATCATTATACCCTTCTCCAGCTTGAAACTTGGTTAGGTCTTCAAGTTCCCCAATCCACCCCACATGCACCCATTTCTTTTTGTAGCACCTTCTCCCATGTCTGCTTTGATCTTCCCCTCCCCTCGTGCTTCCAACCACCAGCAGTCCCGTGATCCATCTGATGCCTCCCATGAGTCCCATGATGCCAATCTCAGCAATGTCTCCCACCCCCAGACTACCTTTAACATGGTTGATATGGATCCTGTCAGCTAGTGTCACCCCACTCATGAAGTGCAGCATTCACATGTCAGCCATCCTGCATTCTCCTTTCATGGTCCTTCCTCACAGCCCAACAGGTGTGGCTTGAATATCATCTAATATTGTTTCTAGCTCATAATCATTTAAGTTTGAAACACTAGAAGCAGGATTGTCATCATCCTTCATAAGCATCAGCAAGTCATAGTATGACAGCATTGGAATATAGAGATCCTCTAAAGATAATCCACTTCTTTTAGAGGTTTCTACTTTTTTAAATTCTTTTTGGAATGATCCTCTCATTACCTGTATTTTCTTTGTTACAAAACTTTCATCTACTTTGGGGGTTTACTTTTTACAAAGTTCCACCCAAACAAAGTGCACCTTTACCGTGTCAACCTAGCTTCACCATTTCTTGATGTACCTAATTGGAATACCTGTATGTGCTATTAGCAAATTTATTCCTGAGGTCTGCAAAGCTATTATGAATCCAGGATATGTATGATGGCTCCATAGCAAGAGTGAGGACGCCATGGGGGAACACTGGGGGCTTTCCAGGGAAAGTTGGGGTGCACCAAGGTTCAGCACTCAGCCCATATCTTTTCATCCTGGTTATGGATGAACTGCTGATGGGTGTAGGAGAATGGGCCCCACAGTGCCTGGCATTCACTGATGATGTAGGGAAAATTAGTGACTGCAGAGAGCAGATAGAGAAGGGACTAAATGATATAAGAGAGGCAATGGAACAGGGAGGGCTAAAGATTAACATGAAGAAGACAGAGTACCTAGCATTCAATTCGGATGGTCAGGAAAACAATGGTGACATATGCTCAAGGGGCGAACTAGTGAAAAAGGTGCAGGAGGTAAAATACTTAGGATCAACATTCCACAGCAATGGGGAGATAGACTCAGATGTGACCCATAGAATCAATGCGGGGTGGTTGAAGTGGAAACAGGCAAGTGGAGTCCTGTGCAATAGGAGGGTACCAATCAAGTTAATGGGGATGTTTTACAGGACAGTGGTTAGGCCAGCTATGCTATACGGATCAGAGTGTTGGGCAGTGAAGAAATGCCACGTGAATAGAATGCAAGTAGCTGAGATGCAAATGCTGTGGTACACGTGTGGCGTGTCGAGGGCAGATAGAATTAGGAATGTGAACATTAGAGGTAGCCTAGGGGTGGTGGATATCGCCAAAAATATGAGGGAGAGTAGGCTGAGGTAGTATGGACATGTTATGAGAAGAGGGGATCCCAGTATGGGCACATCCCAGGAATGCAGGTGGTTGGCAGCATCCGGGGTAGGGGGAGACCGAAGCAGACATGGGAACAGGTTGTCCAGAGGGACATGGCAGTGTGTGGGGTGGACGGCGACCTAGTGGGAGACAGATGGGAGTGGAGGGCTAGAACCCACAGACCTAACCCTGCCTCAGGCGGGACAAGGGTATGATGATGATGTCTGCCAAGCTATTATGAAGCCTTAAAGGATATTTATTTAATGGTATCTGGAATGATGATGTTGAGATTCTTTATTAATATATTTATTTATCAAGGAATATCAGAATTCATATTACAAAACAATCACAATTGTTGCTGGAAAACAATTGGCCTGCTCAGTTGATGCCTTCTACTGAAGAATTAGAATATGTGTTACTATTAATGTCAATAGAAGTTTAAGATGCTGCTTTATTTTGTAATGATTCCCATTCTGCAGCATCAGCAGTCTTCATTAAAGCTTCATTCATGAACCATTTTACCTTCCACTTGTGTGTTGGAAACTTTATTTGCCTAATTTCTGAAGCAATATAGTCTCCATTAATTTCCTCATCATCAATGGGTTGGTTAAACAAATTTACAGCCCTTTGAATATATGGTTCATCTAATCATCATTTCTTTTTGGCAGTTTTCATTTTTTGCTGGGTGTTGAGTTGCATTGGGGCTGGAGGCTGTGGATCATCACAGGTTTTGCTGGAGTTCTAACATACCAAGAAATACAAATGAATTACACTAAAAATGTTTTGATTTGCAGGTGCCAGCAACTGAAAAAGAATGGATTTGGCATTCAGAGAAATTTAATAATTATGGCATTTCTTACATTGCATTGGTGCTCTGGATGGAAAAAAATATAGTTATGCAGGCTCCAAAATCCAGTGGGAGCTACTATTTGAACTATAAAAATTTTCACAGCATTGTGCTCATGACATTGGCTGATGCATCATATAATTTTGCATATGTGAATGTAGGTTGTAATGGATGCTATTCTGCCAGATGGACACTATTCTGCCAGGTAGAGAAAAGTCAATACCATATTTTGTTATTATTGCAGGTGATGTATTTGCTATGAGGCCATACCTAATGAAGCCTTATCCTTTCATCAGCCTCAGCCAAATTGCATTTTTAATTATCAATTATCTCTGGCTAGAAGAATTTATTGAAAATGTTTTGGGATTATTGCTAATCAGTTGGGAGTGGCGAGTTGCATTGGACACACCAGTTCTCGTCTGATCACTGAAGTAAGCAATGCAAGCCCAGTTAGTACTGCTGACATGGGTGCTCAGGAAAGCTGGGTACTGCTAATACCCAATAATGGTCGCATTATTGTAGTGTCTGTGCAGTCTATGCAGTAGAACTATGCAATGGATGGGTCTCTAATGACCTTGTAGTTGACAGGACCTTAAACACCAATGAACAAAAAATGCTAATCAGTTTAGAATTTTGCATACACCAATGTTGCTTGAGCCAAAAAAGTTGAAGAAATTGTGTTAGCAATTTCTTTATTATACAATTTCTTAATGAAAAGAACTTCTATGAATAGATATGCTCCACCAGGTTACTTTTGATAGAGAAGCCAACACAAATCATTTTGTTATTAATCGGACATGGCAAGAAGAGAATGGCATGCCTACTGACAATCTCCTACCACTTCATTGGGGTATACCAAAATTATTACCTGGATGCCAAACAAATACCATCCGCATCTGGTGAAATTCAGTGGCAGTGTAAACATATATAAAGAATGCATATATTAAAAGTGTGAATAAATACTAACCAAATTTGTTGTTCTTCTTGAATCCAGTGTATGGCATAGGAATTTAAGGGATGAAAAATAACACCAATTTGAAATATATGTTTCATTAGTTGCAGCACCACTTTTTTTGCTTTTATTATTTTTAATTCCTGCATGAATGGACTGTATTAAATTGGTCTGCAATTGATTGAAGAGTGTCTGATTTCTTTGTTTTATTTTGGTAATCTGATGAACCAACATCCCACAGAATAGGCTTTGCTTCATAAATAGAGAAGCATGATGAGCTGCATTCCATCTCCTCCAAGACTTCCAACCTAGTTTAGATGTTGGTATATCTGATAAGGATGATCCTGTGTAATATCCTGGGTATAATTTTTCAAGAAACAAACAATTATGCTGACCAGTATGTAGAAGATAATATTGATAGTTTGTCACCTAGATCTCATCTGAACAAGTGGAAAAGTGTATCATCAAATGAAATGTTGGTTTATTTGGCTCTTATTTTACTTCAAGGAGTTATTCTGAAGCCTGTAGTTTCTTGATTTTGGTTAAAAGGGAAACTTTTAGCAACTCGCAGCATCTCACAGTTTATGTCAGAGTGGAAGTTTTCACTTACCAATAAGTTTTTGCATTTTTGTAAAAATAAAACTCATGATGAAAATACCCACCCATGTTGGAAACTGAGGAAAATATGGCCAGTTTATAATTATATATTAGAAAAATTTTGAACTGTTTATACACCTGAATGGGGCATAAGTGTTGATGAAAGTTTGATGTTGCACAAAGGAAGGTTATCACAGAAGAAGTATTTACCACTCAAAAGAGTGAGATTTGGGCTAAAATTTTATGGTGTGTTATAGGTGTGTTATATGTTATGTGAAGCAATAACCGGATATATTTGTATACTGTAAAGGGAACAACTTTGAGTGAGAATTTCAAAAATGAGCTTCTAACTAATCATATTGTTTTTACTCTTGTGGAACAGTTACTACATAAAGGACACTTGCATTACAGCTGATAATTTCTACATGTCTCCTGATCTTTGCAACAAACTAATTAGTGCCAAGACAGAATCTTAAGGAACTATAAGATCAAATAGAAAAGGATTGCCTCCTCAACGAAAATCAAGTAAGCTGAAAAAAGGAAAAGTAATGGAAGTACGAAAAAGATGTGTTTTTATTGAGTACAATTCATGGAGCTAATATAGAAAAGGAAGTTGACAAACTAAAAGTTGCCATTGATTACAACCTATCAATGGAAGGAGTTGATAGAGCAGACCAACTTTGTTGGAAAAAAATTTTTGATGCCTCTGCAATGATCAGCAAAGCTGGAAGAAAAAGCAGTAACACTGATCCTATAAGATTGACAGGAAGACATTTTGTGGAGTACATTCCAGCAACTACTTTCAAATCAAATCCTACTAGAAGGTGTGTTATATGTTACTCAAACAATGGTGGAAAAAGAATCAGAAAAGAAACAAGACTTTGGTGTCCAGATTGTCAAGTTGCAATGTGTCTTTCCTGTTTTAAGTCTTTCCTTATAAAATTTTTTGTTGTTTTATCATGTTTTGATAATAAACTCCCCATTTTAAAGTGTTTTGCTTTCATAAAAAAAGCATGCTGAATGGGGTAATCTCCATGTGCATAAATATTTTTTGTCTGCTGTTTTCCCACTGTCACAATTTCTCATCAAAATATCAAACCTAGTTGGAAATTTGGTTAGAAGTTGCACAAGTACTGCAACATGTGTCTATACTTGAAAGTAAAATGGTGCACAAAAACTTTTGATAATTTTTGGAAGTGTACTCACATTACTGTTTCACACAGGATGTTACTGTCTGAGATCAAGTTGTGACAAATCACTTCCTAGTGTAATCTGACCTTAACACATGTGTTAGTTTTCATTTTTGGCACTTGGTGTGCCAAAAGTGTTAAAAAGAATGCATGTGTATGGCTAGCTATTGTCTCCTGAACTTTAGAAGCCTTGAAACCACCAGCAGTTTTTTCTGATTCTGCTATCCATGTTCTAGAAGGCATTTTTCCAGAAAAAATTTCCAGTCTAAATAACCAAACATTTACCTACAGATGCAGAAACTTCACATATCCCAAGTCAATCCAAAATTTTCAACTTCTCAACCTCTTTTGAGTTGGTGCTGTTCACCTAGACATCTTGTTAGCCACAGAAAATAATATGAATTTTCATTAAAGCTTCTTATGGAAATTTCAAATTTGGATAGCATTACTATACAGTATTCACTTCACAAACATGTGCTTGATCATGTTGCTTTTTGTATGTGGTTGTAGCCTAAGAAAGCTCTTATCTGTCAACTTAGCAATTGGAGATAAATGCCAATCCATTTGTTAGGAGTTGTTGGAACATATTATCTTTATATCCTTGTGGTTAACATTATTTACAGGCTTAGCAAACAAATGGCATAGATGGTGAAAACTCATTCCTAACATTAAAATGCAAAAGGGCACAAGAGGGTGGAAAACAGTCGTACCTAACCTTAGAGGTAGGTTTAAGGCACATTTACACTGCTCACTTTTTATGATCACCCAGGATGATTCCCTCCAGGGAACCATGCAAATAGAAAATCATCCCATGTGATCATCCAGGATGATGGGTGAACGAAGTTGGATGATGTTTATATTTTCAATCACTTTTCATGATTGACTGAGGTGAATTCTCACACAGGATGTGAATTTTCACACTCACATGTGAGAATTCAGACATTTCCCCCTATATTGAATCATTTCCCACGTTCCTGCACTTGGCACATTTCCTGCTTTCCTGTTATTTCATGCATTTTGCATTTTTTTGTGTTGCATTACAATCTACAATTATATTTTGAAAATTAAAATGATTTTCAAGTGGAAAGATGGCCACATTACAAAATGAGTGCTTATGGAATAATAAGTGTGAGTTATACAAAAACAAATGGGAGCAAGCTATGGAGAACATAGTTAAAGAACTAAAGTTGGAACTGTTAATGACAGAGGATATCAAATCCAAAATTAAAATTATCTGAACCAGATATGCCTCTGAACTGACAAAAGTTATAGAAGAGTAGAGGGACAGAAGAGAAGACATATATGTACCAAAATTATATTGGTACAAACAAGCCGATGTATTCTTAAGACATGTATGTGTTCCAAGAATAAGCACATCAACTGATGTAAGTAAAACATTTATTATTTATTTATTTATGTTTTAAAGTCTGCAATTACAGAAATACAGATTATAGGTGTAGCAAAAAAATTCAATAGATTTTAAATCATTTTCCATTGCCATGGCACAGAGTCTGTTATAACAAAACGTGTAGCATAACTATCATGTATGTCACTTGCTGATCTTGAATAATTATTAGTGGAACTTATATTAGCATCTTGAAGGCCATTAAAGCTAATATCTTGCCAGGCTCCAGGTACAACTTTCCCTTCTTCCCATGATTCCACATCAATCAATCCCTATGATATGTAGGGAGCATTGGAATTTGAATTTTGTCACAGCCAATTATGTAGAACGCAGGTAGCCTTTACAATTAAATCAGCAGTTTCCACTTTCAAAGGAATAGGTTTTTCATGTATGCAAAATCATGAAACAAGTATTTCAAATGCATTTTCTGATATACGACGAGCTCTAGAAAGTCTGTAATTAAACACTCTTTCCTGTTGTGCCAGATTTCTTTTACCATAAGGTTTCAAAATGTTGTGCCTTAAAGGAAATGCATCATCTTCCACAAAATCACCATTAGGGGGAATATTTAGCAGGTTGTCCTCAAGAGCTTTATTAACGCTTTGAGGGGCACTCTTACTTCTATGTTCAGAAAAAAATACTTATGAGTTTGATTTTTTATTAATCAAATTAATGGATTTATGAAAGTTTCAAATTTTTTACATAGTTTTTAAAAAAGTTACAGTAATGTTGCCCTTTGGCATCAGTGGCACTTTCAGGTAAAATAAAGCTCACATTATCACTTAACATGAAAATGGTAAAAACAATTTCTATTTTTTACAAAACACAAATTCATGTTGCATTTTGAACATTTTACATGTGTAAAACCAGAAGAGCATAATTTGCATCTCTGCTTATCAAAAATTGGAAAATGGTAGCAGCCATCATATTGTATACCTGCTTGTGGTCTACGTTTGACTGCTCTTTTAATAACTAACTTAGGTGAAATATTTGAAAGCAATGACCTTCCTCTTTTGTTGGCAGAATTCTTAAGTGTTAATGCTCTGGACACTGAATTCCAAAATTCTATTAAATGAAGACGTTTTGAAACCCCACACCTCTTACATTCACGACGATAAATAAGCCATGCATTTACTACTGCCAAGTCAACAAAATGGAAAAAAAACTAATGTACCAACGTTTGGACCTGAAGTCTGTTCGATAGAGAGCTATCAACATATCCAAAAGATCTACTCCACCCATATTTGAATTGTAAAATTTTACAATTGCAGGACGGGCAACATCAACATAGGATTTGTCCTTTGAACTCCATCTTCTGACTTTGTCAACTGGTTCACATCCAACATGGGATGATGCCAGTTCAACAGCTCTATTGTCAAACCATCTTACAATTATGATATCAGAAAAAGTGTCTACCCTATAATCTAAACTTCCTTGTCCTAAACATTTTAATTCCTTCTCTGTTTTTAAGGTGCAGCCCTTTAGTCTGTTTGATCATATTGTTCCTGTTGACCATATGCCAAACTTTTCTTTTAATGTCTTTATTAATGCTATTGATGTGTACCAGTTATCAAAGCAAACAACATTGTTACTAGGATCTGGGATTGATGAGACTAATCTCACTACTGCCTGACCACCAACTCCTAAATCATTGCAGCTTTTAGAAAGAATTCCCTCTATGTTTCTATCATAAGAACTCTCTTTTGTATTCTTTTTTGACTTAGTGTAGATTTCAAAATCGTAACACACCCCATCACTACTAGCACGAACAAAAACCTTTATGCCACATTTATGAGGTTTGTCAGGATTATATTGGCAAACACCAGCTGGGAGTCTCTTACTTTTATGAGGAATGATCTGCTCATCAATTGAATGAAAGTTTCCATTTTCTAGCTTATTACAGTTTAATCTAAGCTTACCTAGAAATGGCTGGATTTTGAATAGCTTGTTTTTTTTCTTTACTACCCTCTGATAGATTGTCACTAAAGTGAATTAGGTTCCTAAGTTTAGCAAATCGTTTAATTCCCATTATGTCAGTCACAGGGGCATACCTTGTCTCTAATGCCTGATATAACTTATAGCTTCTCATTTTTAGACTACCCATTAATAAATGCATGCCCAAAAATTGCTCTATTTCCTTAGATGTTGTGTTGATGGATTTGCCATTCTTCTGTGCAGAGTACAGATTTGTTTGTTGAACAATCTCATTTATCATATCATCATTCACAAAATATTTGAAAAAGTCCAAGGGAGTGAAATCTTCATTAGCATAAAAATAATCAGAATTTGTATGAGGTATATTTTTAGGCTGAAAATTTACTTTTTTCCATGAGAAACTTCTTTTATGACTTTTGGATGAGAGGCTAACATCTGTTTCATCAGGTGAAAATGAATGCTCTTCTACAAAATGGTCATCTTCAATAGTATTACTAGAGGCAAAATTATTTTCAAGATGTTTATCATTTTCTGAAATATAGCCAGGATCATCAATATCATCATCAGAAAGATTTTCATCTTCAGAGTCATTTGGTGGAATGATGATGCACTGTGGTACTTTCTGTACTGAGGCAAAATCTGTGGTGATAATTTTTTTAAAAATTTGTTTTTCAGGGTTTTGCAGTGATTTCATGTCAAATGTTGTTCTTCATTATATTCCAATTCAACTTCATTTTCAATGGAATTCACATTTGCTGGATCATATTTTTGAAGTTCAGCAAATACTGTATTTATTTCTTGACCTTCCATTGGAAACAATGGAGAAATAGCATCACTGAGATGGCAAACCCATATATGGATTTCTACAACCAAATAAGATCGTTGTTGCTTGTGGTCAACATATTCATTTTTAGATAAGAACAGCAATAAAATCACTACTTACCACATCAATATTTGTTTATATATATAGAAGAACCCCTGATGATAACAAAAAAAATTGTTTTTCAATGCATTTTTTAACAATTTGACTAAAAATTGACGATCTACACATCAACAAGCTATCGGCTATGTTTGTTACCACTGATGGCTAGTGAAGTCGAATCACATGACTAAACCATAAGTCCACATTGTTGGGAAAAAATAAATCTGATTGGCTTAAAATAGTTTTGTCTACCAGGCAACAATGCATTTTAACTTAAATGCATCATAAGACTTGAATAAAAAAATTCTTAATGTTGACGTTGCTTATAAGCAACAGTGCCACTAAATGGGTTAAATGTTGATTTTGAAAAAAACCAAAGCATCATTTGCACTGCCATTGGTGCCAACATCAATGTAGGTTAAATTGTAATTTGCATCCACAATTGCAAATAAAATGATGCTAAAATTTTTCTTCCAGTTAAAATAATAAGAACTGCTTTTTTGTGGGCACCGTAATGAAACATCTTAATAACTATTTCAGATTCCAACCAGAGACCATTAGGAAGCTGGAGAATGCAATATTAATGAAAGAGATGACTGTGATACTGCTAATGCTACAGTGCAAAATTTGGAGGAAGAAATTCATTTGCAAACTATTAAAGGTCACAGAAGTCCAACAAAATCCTTTCGAATTCCAGTGAAGAGGAGAACTACTTTTCAAAGTATTGATAGAGCTATTGACAAATTAAGCAAAATATCAGAAGAAAAGAAAGAAGATGACAACGAGTTTGACATTTTCTGCAAAAGCTTAGTTCTACAACTTATAAATATGCCACTGGACCGGGCTTTAATCTGCCATCAACTCCAGAATGTCAGAATGTCATGACTGAAGAACGTATGTACCAGTGTGGAATGCAACAGATTGAATCTCAAGTTGAAGAAAATTCGACATTTGGTTCCATCAATACTTGACCATGTTATACAGATGTATCACAGTCATCTACATCCTCTACCCAATTGTCATCACCACAAGCACAATTTCCACATACTATTTGTGATTCAAGATATTCAAAAACACCACCTAGAGATTTACTCTCTCAGTCATTGGGTGGAATAATTGTGTATCAACATGGCAATACCTATTGAGTAAATGTTTAAATGGCCTTACCTTTATGCAATCTTTTAGTACTTCATATATAGCAGATAAAACCTCTGGCAAAAATTTGCATATTGTGCACCTAGGGACACAGAATGAAGCCTCAAGTGTTGCGAAAGGAGTCACCTGTTGCAAGATTCCTTAGAGTAATTTGTAACTTCAGTTCTCTTGGAATGCATTCTCTCATAAAAGTATAGTGTTATTTTATTAAGGAATTCTTGAAGACTTGATTCCATCATACAAAGATGATTTTTCAACATAACCTTATCCCTATCACCCCTCTCCTTCACAAAGGTTGCTGAAGCCCCCATAATACTATGATGTAATATCCATTTTTTCACCCACCAACGTCTTTGTTTTCTATTAGTTTTTTTCAATACATAATTTCTTAGTTTGTTTGCAAGAGCAGTGCAAATAACATTAACACCAGCATGCACCACTTCATTTGGCACCATCTTTAATCTGATATAAGTGAATGACATGGCTCACTTTGGATGATCCATGTAAACACAAAGTGATTTCACTTTTTCAGTGAAACAAAGAATGAAATCATCCAAAGTGAACAGTGTAAATGCACCTTTACATGGTTCACTTTTCATGATCATCCTGGATGATTCCCTCAAAGTGATCATCCAGTGAACTGTGTAAACAGGAAGGCATCCAAAGCAATCATCCAGGACATGAATGAACAAAGTTGGGTCCTATTCAACTTATTGATCACTTTGGATGATTCACTGGGGTGAATTTTCACACATGAGCATCAATTCTCACACATGAGTGTGAATTCTCACACATGAGTGTGAATTCTCAGATATTTCCCCCTAGAAATTGAAATTTGTTCATTCCCCAAATGCATTTAAAATTGTTTTCAGGTGGAGAGAAGAACATACTTCAGTATTGCTAAGTTTATTCCAGCACACACCAGTTGATCTGAGGCCATCTTTTAAAAGTGAAATCACAAAGTGATTTTGTTTTTGGTGATATGTGTAAATATAAAGTGGTTTTAATATTTGTTTCACTTTGCATGTAACAAAAAGTGAAATCATCCAATGTGAACCATGTAAACCTGCCTTAACATACAAAGGGAAAACAATAATTCCTTACCTTAACCCTCTATGACCCAAATTATGAAAAACATTAGGGAAAAATTTTTTTTTCTAAAATAGTCAAAATGCAGTTTCAATATGACTATATGACTATAATAGGGAAGTTGAAAAATACTCGTCAAAAATACGAATCACGAATGAGTTTCATCATTCGTATTGGTAATTGTGAAGGGACATTGAAATGCAATATCCAAAGCGCATGTTGCCACCTATGGATGGTTTTCAGCAATGGATGGTAAAAACACGTGGAGGGTAAAACACAGCTGACGCTTGATAATATTAAAGGTGTTGTGTTCATATGTTAAATATTGAATATAAAACATCTATATATATATATTGAATATAATTTTTGAATATTGAATATAAAACAATAAGCATGCCAGGAACTCATATTAAACGTAAGTTTTGATTGCCTGCCATTATGGCAGGTTATACACTTTATCATTACCTTTCTTTACAAGCACGTAAGTCCTATTTTCTTTTGTTTGTTTATTAAGAAATCTTAGAGAAAAATTCTGTGGAATATCAATTTACAGACCTTGTCAGTCTGTCATCAACCTCTGCCCTTCTGCAGGGGAATTGTATTATTCCTACCTATTGATAACAATGGCAGTTATAAGGAGTTTTTCTTCTGTAAAATTTGGTTTTGTTGAACTTCATGTGCCATTTAAAGAAAAGTGTCGATATGTGATCCCACCATCGATCAGAATAAATGCAATCATATGACAGATTTTTTTTAGGATGAGACTTAGATATCTTGTTTCTGTTAGGAATCCTTGATCTAAATATGTACCTAACTTTTTGGTGTGCATTGAGACAAACAAAGTGGTTTACAATTCAACAATTTCACCTGGATTCCATGACAAATCACCAGTGTGTTGTGTTCCTGCGGTTTGACAGGGAGAATCTTTTGGTACTGTGCAAAGAATTAGGAATACCAAAATCATGCCATTCTGGAATGGGTGATGCTTTCCCAGGTACTGAGATATATGAAGCAGGTTACTTGAATGCAAATGATCATATGTATCTCAATGGTTTTTGTAGGGATTGAAGGGTTGTGCATTCTACTAGCACGATTAGCAAGCCCTGGATTACTTTACACCCACATTCAACTTTTCAATAGAGATAGAACATCACTATCCCGCATTTTTAGGTGGATGGTGGATTATATAAATTACTTTTTTGTCCAACATCTTTCTCATTTGCACCAAAAGTGGATGACACATGACAACCTTCAGTACTTTGCAGAGGTAGTTCTGTCAGCTTATATGAAAGTAGATGTTCCTGCATTTTTTAGCTCTTCCTACATTCAGATGTTCCTACATTTTCCAGAAAGTTGAGATGGCTGGCTCACCACTTCCAAATGTGGTTGCCTTTATTGATGGAACTGCCAGACCAATTTGCCATCCCACCATAAACCAGGAGGATTATTTCAGTGGACACAAGTGGCGACATGTTTTAAAGTACCAGGCTGTAACCTTTCCAAATGGCCTGATTGGACGTCTTGATGGTCCCTTCTCTGGATGCCGACATGATGCATTCATGTTGGCAAGCAGTCACATTTTGCATGATATGCATCGTCATTGGGTGTTACGTGATGGGACCTTTTACAGATTGTTTGGGGATAAGGGATACAGCCATTCAAAGTTTGTTGCAGCACCATATGAAGGAAATGTTACTGCTGGGCAGGCACTGTTTAATGGTAAAGTTGGTAAGATTAGAATACATGTAGAATACGGGTTTGGCAAAGTTGTCAACTTGTTTCCATTTGTGGACTTTGTTAAGAAAAATAAAATTTTACTACAGCCTGTTTCCCATACATATGTTGCTGCAACCTTTCTAACAAATTGCCATAGCTGCTTCTATGGCAATCAAGTATCAGAAACGTTTGATTGTCCAGTAATGTCTATACAAGAATATTTTCGATGATTTGTAAGTTGCTGAATTGTGTTTGTGTAATGAGCACTACTTGTACATAAAAGAATATTAACAAAACTTTATTCTATAATACAAATTTTGTTTCATTTTTTTTAGGGGATTTCTGCTGGAGACTGTTCCCCTGACGGCTGAACATTGAAAAAATCATGTCTTGCATCCTCTTGTGTTCTTGCTCACAGATGGCCAGCTCCCTTTTTTGTAATTCCACTTGAGCAAACTGCAGTTTCATTTACTCCTCCTTCAGCCTTACTTCTCTCTCTCTCGCAAGGCCATTGCATGCTCCTTCATCTCATAGTCCTGCTGCTTCATTTGAAGCTCCATCTCGTGCATTTTTGTTGAATGAGCAGCCTGAAAACTGCAGTGCTCAGCAATAATTGATGAAAGGTCGAGAAGTTTCCTTTTCGATGGTGGAAAGGGTGAGGATAGATTGGTGGTGAAGGTGGACCTGTGTTTGTAGGTGATTAATCCATATTTGTGTCAGTTTAAAATTAATGCTGTACTTACTGCTGGCTGAATCTCCATGCAGGTTGAGTGCTGCATTGTCACGTTCACGTACTGTTTCGAAAGTCTCCTGGTCATTAGCAAGCTCTGAAGTTGCCCCACGAGTTTTCAGTATGCTAGCACCCTGCTCCATTAGGCACACAGATTCAATGAGCAGTGCCCTTTCATTCCAATCGGTCTCTGTACCTGTTCTGTGGAAAAAAACATTGTGAGTGATTACCACTGATGTTATTAAATTTAGCTTTTTGTTATATATTACATACTTGTTGATGTCTGACAGTTTCTCTGCTTGAAGTTTCTTCATTAATAATGTGCAACGTTCTCAAACCTGTCACACATTTACAACCATGTTGTGCTCCATTGCCACATCATTCATAACATCCTGCCAGAAGCAAGGCCCATTCTCAAATGGGTTATGAGTCAAGGTAGACTTCAGGAAGGTCAGGTCAGCAGCCAGAAAAAATTGCCTTTTCTGCCTACAGCTGTCCTTCCTTCCTGATGGCTCTTGACTGAGGTGGACAGGCAATGACATCTAAAATACAGGTAGAATCATGGTTAATATATCCACTGTAGCAGCTTTTTTCTATTGAAATAAACTAAACATAACTGTACTAATGATATAAACACACTGCAATAGCACATACTACACACAACACAAACTGCACATAAGTGTCTAGCATTAATTGAAGAAGACCATGTGCTAAAGTGTAGTGCGATTATTCTAGCATGGTGTACTAATCCCCTTGCTGGTTGTTGTGAGACCATTTTTTTAATCTTTTTTATAGGCTATTAAATTATAATTTAATAAATATACTATCAAACTTTATTTCTACTCACTTGATTATTGTCAGGATTCAGTATTTTGGATGTATTTCCCACGTGTGACATTGTTAACGATAAGGCATCTTCGTTTTTTAAAAATAGCTGCCTCATGCTGCTGTTATTGCTTATAGCGCATGTGCGGGGGTGTGGCCTATTCAGTACATTCCGAATCATAACTGGGGGAAAGTTACGACTATGGAGGCTTCCAATCGTTGAAAAAGTCAGGGGGGTCGAGTGGGAGGCACAACTATGCTAAACACACCCATATTCGTATTTGGAACACCCTATTTGTATTGCATTTCAACGTCCCTAATAATAAATTTTTATGCAAATTTTAATGAAAGTTATGGTTTATAACTTTAAAGTCACAATGGTTCTCTATGTATGATTTGCACCCAACTTGAATGCTTCAAAAACATTCAAGTTGTGTGAAAATCCATGAAAACCCATGTGAAAATCAATTTGGGGTAAAGCACAAATATACATTGCATTTGGAGCACATAATCTTTGGAACACCTTAACATCCCGGTTTCTTGCAGCGTCCTCTCTTATCCAGGAAGACTGGCCAATGGGCCACTTCATCCATTCTGACATCTGACATTCTGACATCTCACTACTTCGTCTTTTTTCATTTATTTTATCTTCCAGTGGTGAAGATGTTGGTCTTCCTCTTTTCTTTGCACACTTTCTCTCTTGACAGAGTGCTGCAGCAATATTGGCTTTGAATTCTAGCAATGTTTGCTGCTCCTTATTTTTGAGATTGCAAGCTTTGCAATCTCTTCTATAAAGAAGCCAAGAATATATATCCAAGAACCATATCCAAAAGGTGAAAAATTAATCTGTGATACCACTTTTTTGAACGTAATTTGATGCGATAAAGTGCAATCAAAGAGTTTACCAAATCTATACCACCCATAAATTTATTGTACAGCAACACAACGTCTGGGCATTCAGTTTCAATTACTTCCTTTTTCTTCCTATCGAAACGTTGCACCTTATTCATTGGATAAGCAGCAGAAAATGAACTCAATAGGTAAACTGCTTCATTGTCAAACCATTTGACTGCAGTAAGAGTAACCCCATCTGTCACTACTCTCATTTCTTCAAAGCACCCTCTTCCCTTTCTTTTCTTTTGTTGATCTGATGAAAATTGGCAGCCTAACAGTCTGTTTGGTCTAACAGTAGCTAGAGAAAGTATTCCAATTTTATGTAGCTCTATAATCAGCCTCACACTTGTGAACCAATTATCAAAATATACCTTATGGAACATATTTCTTTTCACTACTGAAAGCAATCTAAAAACTACATTTGTGTTTACTCCTAAACTAGGGGAATTATTGGAATCGTCTTTCTTCCCAGTGTATATCTCAAAATTATAAACAATTCCAGAAGCATCACTAAGTACAAATGCTTTGTATCCCCATTTCTTAGGTTTTTTCTGTATGTATTGCTTGAGAGAATGTTTTCCTTTGAAGGGTATTATCTGTTCATCCACACAAAGTTTTTCATCCATTTCAATTTGGTTGAATTTTTTGACTATTGAATCAAGAAGAGGCCTAATTTTGAACAATTAATCTTCTGAATTCCCTTACTTCATGTTGTCATTTACATGTAGCATTGTCTTTATTTGTTCCCATCTGTTCCGACTCATGCAGTTGGCAACAGCACTGATTCTGGTCTGAGCTTTCCAGTACATTTTAGTTGCAGGTAAGTTGAAAATAGACATATATAAACAACAACCAAAGAACTGTTCAATTTCAAATTTTGTCACTCTAACTGGTTTGCTAGGATCCAGTTGAACTGCATATTTGTCGGTCTCCTCAGCTATATGATGAATTATATCATCATCTAGCAGTTTTTGAAAGTAAAACATTTGTGACTCAGGTTGAATGGGATGATCAGGAAGAGAACCCTTCCATGGAATAATTCCAAGTGCTGTACGGTTTTTTACTTGCTGCCATGGTAAACATTTTGGTCCAAAACTAGCTTCTGCATCTAAGGAACTGTCCAATAGTTCACCCTTTTGATCATGTGATGCATTGCAAGCTCCATTTCCTGGTTGTTTGATAGTAGTGCTACATTCACTGTCAAAGTCACTGCAGCTTTCAATTATTGATTTATTCTCTGACACAATGCATTCTTCATCATTCTCATCTGAAAGCTCTGAATCCTCTGATTCATAAGGAGCAATATCCCTAATAGCAAAGGAAGTAGATTTTGTTGTATCTATTCTTCTCTTCTGAAATCTAAATCAACAAATTTCTGTGCACGAAATGCAATGTTGAAGGATATCAGTCCTAAGAAACATAATTCCCCATTGTGACTTGTAAGTTACAAAGCTAAATTTACAACTTTATATAATATTTACACTAATTGGGATAAATAAATCTTACCAATTCTCTCTTGAAATACTGCTGAATATGCTATACATTTAAATATTTCTATCCACACGCCAAAATATGAACAACCCTAAGAGGGGAAAATCCCAAAAGTAGGTATGGAGTTCACTTATGACATTCCATAAGAATGTCATTTTAGTACATTTTCCTGGTTTGTTAAAACCTGGTTTATAGTTCTAATTGTGCAGCTATGCTTTTTCATACCCCTGTTGAATGCACATGTTTTGTTGTTGTCAAACTTCTGTCTGTTCAAGAAATCCAGTATATGTTTTAGTTTTCACAAGTACCAGTTTTTAAAGGCAATAGCATCCTAATTAAGAATATCTAACAAGTTTTTGTTAAATGCTTAAGATGTTTGGTTAGCAGCATAAATCAAAAATGTGTGTTAGCAGGTCTACAAAAACGGGTTACTTTGTCCCAAAAGGTGGGCCAAAGTGTGGGAGTGGTGAATTGCATTGCATACAACAGTTCTCATCTGATCACCGAAGCGAAGCAGCACAACCCCAGCTAGTAGTGACGTGGGTGGCCGCTTGAGAAATCTCGGTGCTGCTAATAGCAAAAATAATCATGTTAGTGTAGTGTTTGTGCAGACTCTGCATAAAAACTATGTTGTGATTGGGACTCTAATGACCTTGTAGTTGAAGGGCCCTAAAACATTAACAAACAACAAAGTGGCCCACCTAAAACTGTGCAAAACCAGTTTAACATTTTCCAGGACTATGAGAATAGAAGACACTGGTGTTAATTTGAATTGCATGGAGCCTACCACAAAGACTTGGAGGTGGCACATGCTGACAGTCTGCAATGAGTACATTGGAGGTAGCTTGGGGGTGGGAAACATCAGGAAGAAAATGATAGAAAATAGGTTGAGGTGGTATGGGCATATGATGTGAAAGGCACTTACATGGCATATAGGACAGCAGGTGGTTGGTGGCATCAGGTGTAGGGGAGACTGGTTGTACAGATGGACATGATTGTGTGTGGGGTGGATAAAAGCCTGGTGAGGGATTGATGTGAGTGGAGGTTTAGAACCCACAAATCCAACCCTGCCATTGGCAGGATAAGTGTGTTGATGATGATGATTATGATGAATGCATACAGTATGTATTTTACAATGGTTATAACATTGACCCCTTCATTATAAACAATAG
The DNA here is from genome assembly GCA_013389805.1 of Trigoniulus corallinus. Classification (NCBI taxonomy): domain Eukaryota; kingdom Metazoa; phylum Arthropoda; class Diplopoda; order Spirobolida; family Trigoniulidae; genus Trigoniulus; species Trigoniulus corallinus. The sequence continues at coordinate 5,851,921 of JAAFCE010005724.1, forward strand.
TATGACTTTAAGTGAACATTGGCTGCAACATACAAAAGCTGTCAGTCCCTTGAAGTTCATATAAACTACTAAACGACTGCACTCGTCTGGGGTTGGAACCTTACAATTAAAGAATCTAGAAATAGCTGGAGAAACAGCTTTTGATTTTTTGCAAAATCTAAAAACACAAATTGCTGTATAATTTTTCCAAAGCCATATTCCAAACTTACCCATAGTGCTGACATAGTTGCATTGAAATCCTTTCAATTCTGAGTATGTCTGTTGTTATTTTTAAAGTTAACTTTAATATACCTTTGATTAGCATAATCGGCATCACCACAAACAGCAAAACAAGTTCCATCATCATTATTAAAGTAACATTTCTGAAAGAACATTACTCATGTGATATTGCAGAATCATGCCTTTTCCCTATAAAAGGGCCATCCAATTGTCTTATTAATCCATTAGTGCCCATTGTATTTTATATCATACACTCTATAGCACCTTGTATTTATAGATCTTGCTATTGCTGCATTGCTAACTGCTGCACTGAATCATATCTAAAGCCGGGTTTACACTGCGCGAAATATACTCGCGCAACTGTTTCATGGGGGAAGACTCACGCAGTGTAAACAGGGACTCGCCCCGAAACTTGTTGCACGAGGCAGCCTCGTGGTGAGCCACCGCACTGTCGGTTTTTGGGCACGAATCAAAGAGCCTCACTGCTCCTGCTTCGTGCAGTGTAAACGTAGATAGTTGTTGTATGTGAAAATGAACCACGAGGAAAGCATCTGCCTCATTGAATTATATATAAAGTATTCGTTTTTGTGGGATCCCAAAGACAAAGCCCGCCACAATCGGGCAAAACGGGAAGATGCATGGAAGGAAATGGGTGTAATCCTAGAGCAGCCAGTCTCTACTCTCAAATCAAAAATGAATACTCTTATGGGGTCATACAGAAGTGAAAGGTCAAGGGAAAACAAAAGCAGGACCACTGGATCAGGTAAACAAATGTTTTCATTGCATATGTATGCACATTTATTTTTTGTAAGTTCACAAATTAACTAGCTATTATATTTTATAAAACTTCCATTAATAAAAACAAAACGTGTTTTCAGGTAGTGACGATATATATGAATCAAAATGGTTTGCATACAAATATTTTGAATTTTTAAAGGACAAAGACAAACCAAATGTTACATTAGATACAGAAGGAAGCACAGTAAGTACATTTTTAATCAAAATCTGTTCTGCCATGGCAGACTGTAATTCAAAACAAAGTAATCTGCTAAATGGCGACGGATGTTCTTGGCACGCTCAGATGTCTTTCTTGGAATATTGCGAAGTGGCTGTAATGATGTCAATGGTTGGTATTTGCGCCATGTTCCATGAATGATTTCCCCATTCCTATCATTATCAATCATGCTGGGTGGTGAATAAAATTGACATGATGAGCGTTTGCGTAAAAAGTTGTGTAGGTATACAGTAGCCAGTGTTACTTTTGACGCTCTCCCTGGTTCCAATAGCATTGGTTTTCTCAGTACACGAAAAACAGCAGTTAGTATACCAAAAGCATTCTCGACTACACGGCGAGCTCTAGAATGTCGGTAATTGAATATACGTTCAGGTGAGCCACTGTCTGGGTTTCCATCAAATGGTTTCATTGTGTAGTCATTCAAAGTGAATGCCTTGTCTCCTAATATCATAAACGGCACTTCAATGCAATATGGTATTTGTAAGGCTTTTGGTTTGGGTATATTCAAACTTTGGTTCTCTAATTTTTGGTAAAGTGTTGTATTTTTGAATACGCCACCATCTGATATTCTCCCTTGGCAACCTACATCAACATACATGAAGTTATAGTTTGCATCTACTAATGCAAACAGCACAATGCTAAAAAAATGCTTGTAGTTATAGTATTCAGTGCCAGTACAATTGGGTGCTTGTATCATGATGTGCTTTCCATCTATTGCCCCAATTGCATGAGGAAAGGACCATTTAGTTTTAAATTCGTCAGCAATTTGAAGCCATTCCTCAGCAGTAGATGGCATCTGTACAAGAAAAAAAAACAATTTAAAAATGTAAAACAATCAAATAAGTGGTGTAATTTGTGAAACCCCTTTCTTCTCTGTCTTAATTCATACTTTAATTTTAGGAATTGCCAGAAGTGCCTACTGAAACTACAAATAACACTCCATACAAACAACCCCCAACAACATCTCCTACTTCATCAGAAGATATGACATTCCATACTCCAATTACAAAAGAAGGCCACAAAAGGAAGAAAGTACATGATTCAGAATCTCATATATTGATGAGTCAAGCTTTGCAGATTTTGCAGTCATCAGCTAGTTCTTCAAATGACCAATATTTCATATTTGCATTGAACTTGGCAAATGAGCTAAGGAAGTATGATGCTCACACACTTGCACACGTTAAAAACGCCATTGCAAACATTTTGTTTGATGCAGATATGGGGAGGATGACATCATACACTACCATGTCATATCATAGTAACCCACACCCACCTCAAGAGTACCTGCCATCCACTATGACCTCTAGTCCTCATGAGAGTCAACCATCCCCTGGGCCCACAACCCCATCACAGCCTTTAATACTGTGTGTAGATGGTGATGCACAGGAACCACAAGATTCCAGAATGGCATCCTCCTTTCTGCTACTACGCAATTAAAATGATTTTCGACATTGTAGAACTGACTCTTAATTACTTTTGTTCTTTTTTCCTTTTATGTAATATATAAATATAACCTGTTGATTAAACTTTAAGTTTTCCTTTCTTTCTACATATGCTATAAATACTTGTTTTGAAATTCTGATTCAAAATGTGAGTAATCATTCTTACCGTAACATATTCCTGCAATGCTTCAATCAATGCACCACAGACTTCTAGGATGATTCCCGATATTGTGCTCTTTGACATTTTAAAGAGATACTGTAAGCTTGCATATGAATCACCTGTAGCAAGGAATCGCAGTGTGACAGCCACCCTCTCTCTCACTGTCACGGCTTCTCTCATATTTGTATCCATCCTTTCGATTTTGGGACAAATCAATGATACAAGATACTCAAAGTCTTCTGCAGTCATGCGGATAAAGTTTCTGAGAGTATCTTCAATGGGTTCCACTGTCATTTGCCTCATCAGCCTGTTCCCATATTTGCAATGCAAACGGAACAATTCCTTGCTCCACCAGTGGCGACTTCGTTTCTTTTTCTTGCTTAAACAAAGCATTGCCATGATGGCAAATGCAGATGCAACACTAGGAGGTACAACCACAGACATAGTTGTCTCACCCAAACTGACGGCTCACCTTGTTGCATGCTTACTTTGCGCAACGTTTCGCTCAATGTAAAAAGGAAGGGTGAGACTGCCGTTGGGCGATTCACCCTGTCAAACAGTTGCGCGAGTATATTTCGCGCAGTGTAAACCCGGCTTTACACTTCTAGAAGAGATGGAGGAATTTCTGGAGAACATCGTCACTATTTTGCCCACTAACAGATTGATGGCCATTGACATAATGTCCAATTCGCCCCTGACTGACAAGAAAGCAGTTGTGACATCATCACTTAAGTGCACCATCTCATGAATTTACACCTTTTAAAGCATACAATTAAAATTTCTGAATAAAGGTGGCCATACACGATCAATCCATTTGGACTGAGGCCATTTGGACTGAGGCCATTTGGCCTCAGTCCAAATTGGGGGGTCACTCACGACCACACCAATCCACTCAAAGCCAGGCCAGTTTCAGTTTGCTGTATGTTACCATAGAGTCAAGACGTGCGAGTTTACAACCTGCAAATTTGAAACATCTCTTTATTTCAGTCACCACAATGAATAAGGAGGAATTCCTCAATTTAGCTACCACTGCAGTTTGCATTTATATCAAAAAAAGAAAACGGAAAACCAAATGGCAAAAAGGATGGCTTTCAGCTAGAAGGCAATTAACTCATTTAAATTTGGTTCAACAACTATCACTGGAGCCTGGTGATTGGCGAAATTATTTACGGATGGATGAGATGACTTACAACACACTGCTTCAAATGGTCACCCCAATGATCAAGAAAAAGGACACCAATATGAGGCAAGCCATCACCCCTCATGAGAGATTAACTGCTACTCTTCGCTATTTAGCAAGTGGATGTACCTATGAGGAACTAAAATTTCCTACAGCTATCTCACCCCAAGCTTTGGGACAGATAATACCCAATACCTGTAAAGCCATTTTGCATTGTCTCCAAGATTATATGAAGGTATGTATATAACAATATCATTTTTCTGTAAATTAAGAACAAAGGTTTATGTTAAAGTAAAAAAATAATATAGTATGCATAAAAGAATAGTTATTTCAAAAATTTTGAAATTCAGTATTTCTATCTGTTGATTCAACAGTTGAGTAGTAAGCCATCATTACTTGTTCTTGGTTTGTATTGGGTGGGGATTGGTCTGTCATGATCCTGGAAGAGATGTGAAGAGATTGCATGTCACCTAAAAAAATTGCTTCACTTATAATTTTCTGGCAATAAGGCACCATTGATGTTGGCATAGATCTCAGTTTCTCTGCAACATATTTCCCAAATGCTTCATATGGTTGCTTTGGTTCATCTACAGATGTGGCTGGGTTGGAGATGATAGGGCATTCCATTCTTTTTGCTATTTTATCTAAAACTTGGTCTGCTTTTGCTTTGGGTCTTTTGAAAGTCAATGATGATCTGGATGAGGAGGAATGTTGGCTACTTGGGCTTCCATTATCAACAAATGGATCATCACTCTTTAAGAAAATTAAAATAAATCAATCAATAGAAATTTAAAAGGTTTGAATTCAAAGTTTTTTAATTCAGCAATAGATAATAATCATATTATACATGTAAAGTATTATTCTTTAGGTAAATCACTAATTTTTTTACAGATGCCTAATACTGTTGAAGAGTGGAGGGCAATTTCTCAAGGATTTGAAAATAGATGGAATTTTCCACACTGCCTTTGTGCCTGGGATGGAAAACATATTCGGATCATCCCACCTCCAGGAAGTGGATCATACTTTTATAACTATAAACAGTTTCATTCAGTTGTACTCATGGGTTGTGTTAATGCTGACTATGAGTTTATCTGGGTTGATGTAGGGACTAATGGTCGAATATCAGATGGTGGGGTCTTTAGAAATACTGAGTTCTTTAAGAAATTGAATAATGGCCAACTCAACATACCTCCCCCAGAACCTCTCTCACATCAAGTAACGACTTGTCTACCCTATGTCTTTGTTGGGGATGAAGCATTTGCATTAAGACAGGACTTCATGAAGCCATTTAGTCAGAAAACTTTATCAAAACATCGAAGAATTTTCAATTACCGCTTATCCAGAGCTAGAAGGATAGTTGAGAATGTATTTGGAATAATGGCTAATCGTTTTCGAATATTTCATAGTAGCATTAATTTGTCATTGGATAGAATTGACCTTGTCATAGTGACTTGCTGCATGTTACATAACTTTCTTAGAAAAACATGTCCTACATATACTATGGGAGAAGTGGAATCATCAGAAGAATGTCAAACTTCAGCTGACAATTCACTAACCTCCCTACAAACTACCACATCATGCAATTCATCTATTTCTGCAAAGCTTGTTCGTGAAATGTTCAAAGAATATTTCATTGGTACAGGAAAATTGCCTTGGCAAGAATCTGAATAATACAAAAATGTATATTAATTAAAATGAAGGGAGAGAGAGAAAATTCTGTTGAATAGGACAAATATGAGGCAAAGAATGTATTTAGTATTTTATTAACATTTAGTAATGTTTAGTAATATTTGTACCATTTCTATTAACATTTGGTAATGTTTAGTAATATTTGTTTCATTGTATTATTGGCAAAATAAAGAAATGGAATAAAAACATTGTAGATAGTACCTCTTCCTCCTCAAATGGTAGGTCATCCATTATAGATGAAGCATTCCGTGAGTTTCGTGGGATATCTTGATCTTGGAGAAAACTTAGGTGGCTATAGTACCACAGTTTTGGCACATGGACACTACCGGTATCTGACCCAGTGGTCAATGAAGCTTTCACCTAAAATACAATATTAAAACCATTTATGGCAGGTAAATAACTGTTACTGGAGTTTATATAGTGTGCATTTTATGAGTATATTAGAGGCAGTTTGGGGTGGGTGACATCATGGAGAAGAGAGAAAATAGGTTTAGGTGGTATGGGGCATCTGGAGTATGGGATACCAAAGCAGATGTGGGAGCAGGTTGTACAGAGGGATGTGATTGCATGCAGGGTGGATGAAAGCCTGGTTGTGGATAGATGGGAAGGGAGGATTACAACCTGCAGACCCAACCCTGCCATAGGTGGGATAAAGGTATGATAATATATATATATATAGTGTGCATTTGAACAGGAGATGAGTGATTAAATAAAGGGCTACACTTTCCCTTTTACCCTGTCTGTGGATTTGATGCAAATGTGAATGATACTATCATGCATTCATTTGTTTGATCATTCAATCAAATGAACAACAAACCATGGCTTCAGGATTCTAGAGTGTAGGCACCTGTGAACTTTAGCGGGTACACTGTTGTTGGACATTTTTCTCTTAGAAAAAAGTAGATCCCTACAAACGGGATATTTATGGCTACATGAGATCATTCACAGAAACGATTTGTATCTTGTTCGTGGGGTGAAGGCCTTCTAGCCAAAGGCTGGAAGGCCAGGGGATCAAAAGATGGTAGTACCAAGTACCTGCTAAAGCCCTTCTCTGTGGCAATTGTGTACTGAACTTAACTTTCCCTAACAAAACCCAACCATACCTAACATAACCTAACCTTCACTTCACTTAAAATTACACTTTACAATGAAGTGTAATTTGGTTATTTTGGGTTTAGTAATTAGGTTATGTTGAGGTTGTAAGGTTGCATGACCGTATGATTTTCCTATTTAATTTCACATGGAATTTAGCAAAACGAAGCAAATAAAATGGAGGCCGTGGCATGTAACAATGATCATAGAATGAATGCATGATGGTTTTGTTAGAATTTGCATTGAATTTCTCAGACTGAGTAAAAGGGAAAGCATTTATAAATAGATATTTTAATGAAACTCACCTTTCTTAGCTCTTTATTATATGACCCTCGAATGGATGAAAGCTTCTTCTGAACAGTTTCCCGGCTGGCATAGGGGTCCCTCGTTTTAAATAACTCCAGAATATTGTCAAGGGCTTGATTTCTTTTCATTTTATCGTGATAATCTTCATTTGTCACTTGCCAAAGACATGGCTCTTCTCTATACTTTTCAATCACCTCTACTATAAAATCATGTCCACTTGAAAAAGACATACTTTTCACCTCGACGTCCAATTTCCTACTGAAAGGATTTTGGACCTGGGAATTCACACACACGGCGACGCCAATACATGCCCCGCCTCCATTTGGCATGGGAATTTTCCACACACGGTAGGGCCGAGCCTCAGCTCAATGGCTCAGTGTCGTGGATTTTGGACTTGCCAAAAATCCAGTCAGGTCTGCCGATCCATGACAATCCATTTGAGTTCCCACACACACGATGAGTTTTGGATCGGCGCAGGGCCATTTGGCCTGTTGGATCGCTCGTGTATGGGGGCCTTAACGCTTCTGCATCCCACTGAAACATAGGATCAAGGTCAGCAAGCCTGTTAGGGTATGCTGAAATCTTAAAATGTAGAGTTAACTATGTCATTTCCCTTTTACTAAATCTAAACCAAAGTAAGCATTCATCTTCATAAACACTTGACAGTAGAAACTTCACTTCAGAGAGTAGAAACTTCAGTTATAATTAAGCAAATGATTTTCAGTGATGATTCCTGGTTGAAAATTGCCAACATGGCAAAAATTGATGGAAAATGGAGCAAAACTGATTTAATTTCACTGCAAAGGACAGTTGTCATGCCAAGCATAAATGGTTCAGCCAACATTCAATATTCTGCAAGTGCCATGGTGTGGCACATCAGTCCTGCAACACCGAAATTGTCATGCACAAACTAAAGCTACATAAAACAAATGTTAAAAAGAGTTTCAGTTACACAAAACTCCCTTACACAGTAATGTAAGTACACCAAGTAATTAACCTATGGTAGCCGATGAGAGCATTGTGGAAGATGTGTTTGAGATGTAGTGTCAACACCACCTTAATAGGAAGATTTAGCAATGCATTTTTTAAAACATACATCATGGTTAACAGATACAAAGCAGCGAGGCACAAACACCAGCTTGAGATACGGAGAGTGTATGACTAGATGTATGATTCATCTGACCTACAGATGACCATACAATTCATTGTTGGATTTTTACTCCATTTTTTATGTATACTTGATAAAAGAAGTACTTGATGTTGGGGATCACTAGGTGGCGCTTGCCTCTTGTGCTTCTGCTTCCTCATGGCTGGCGAATTTTTATCAAATTTTGGTGAATCTGGGTGAAAACTGCCTTTTTCAATGCAGAAATCTAATGTTCCATTTAATGGTAGGGATGTGGGTGTTAAGTATTCTTATTATTAATATAATTATTAGTATTATTATTGTTGTTATTGGTTTTGCTGCCTGCTGGGGACATGCAGTACTAGAGCTTCACCCCTCTGGCATAGTCTCTCTGTGGATCTGTCTGGTGAGTGTGAGACCTCCACTCACTTGGCAATGATAAGACCATTGATGAGTGTCTCCTGTGGGGTTGGATGGCACCCCCACATGTAGCCCTGCCACTGTTGCTGTGGGTTCTGGACATCTGAATGGAGTGCCCCCAGTTAGTACTGTCACATCAAATGGGGCTTAGATGAAGACTAGGAATGTGGAATATGGGAACCATCTCGGGGAAAACTGAGGTGCCAGTCGCAATCCTAAATCATGGAAGATCAGCATTGCATTCTTCCAGGAGACAAAGTGGAAGCATGATAGGTCAAGAGCCCTAGGGAGGGATGCATGCTGATATATACAGGTAGTGAAGAGGAACAAAATAGGGTGGGCATTATATTAAGAAGTAATTTGCAGCAGGGGATCACTTTAGTCAGAAGAATAAGCAGTAGGTTAATATTAGTTACTGTAGTTTGGTAGGGTATGGGGCTCCACCTCATAAGTGCATATGCCCCCAAGCAGGCCTGCATGACTCAATAAAAGCTGATTATGGAAAGATTATGATGAGGTGGTTCGGTCAGTAGACTGCACAGTTAGACAGTGCAGGGGAAATAATGTGATGGATAGCATGGGTAGCAAATGGTCTGGGATACGAGGATGTACATGTTGGATGTGGGTATGGGATGATCAACTTTGAGGGGCAGAAGGTTCATTATACAGCAGGTGCACATTAGGCAATTCATGGTTTTAGAAGAGGGGAAAAAGCACCTAATCACCAGGGGTAGGGGAAGACCAAAACAGACATGGGAGCAGGTGGTGCAGAGGGACATGGAGACATGCAGGGTGGGGAGGGGCTTGGTGGGGGATAGGTTGGGGTGGAGGATAAGAACTTACAGACCTGACCCTGCCACAGGCAGGAGGAGGGTATGGTGATGAAAAGAAGTACTTTACTTAATGTCAACCGAAAGTTTGAACTAGTCTTTGGGATGCTTCATTTTACCTGTCGATTTTTTTTTCAAATACCAGTATGCTTTTCATGCTTCCTTTTGCAAATCACTAGGTGGCACTCATAGCTCAATTGTAAGTTGGTAAGTTGTAAGTTGCAAAAATTCGTTTTTAACCATTTATCATGCATTGATCACTTGGTGTTCTGACACTGATGCATGCATACATTTTACCTAGTACTAAATCTCCTATTAACAAGGCCTTAATGCTAAGTGGAAGATTATCTAGTGATGTAGGAATAGTAGGCAAACAATATTGCTGTTGCTCTTTACCTGCTAAAACATGTGGTAAAGAATTAAGTTTTTTGCAGTGATTTACTTATAAATTTTATATTAAAATGGGGAATAAGTGTTGTGTCCCAAGATGTAAGGGGAATTATCCCAATAAATCCAAGGTGCATTTATTTTCATTTTCTAAAGATGAATGTTTACACCAGAAATGAATTAAAGTCATATGTAGGAAACAAGTTTTCTAGAGCAAGTATTTTTTAATTTATTTTTATATCAAGAAATCGTAGGTATTATGGAGTGATTTTTTTAATCTCACTAAGGTTTGTGAATTACACTTTCAACCCTGTGACATCACTACAAGAAGTGCATTTCCAAAAAAATGAAACTGCCCTAAATATTTGTCAAACCCTAATATTGCTAGGGAAAGTGTAAAAGAGGGTCAAGAATGAATAAAAGACAGACATTTAAGGATAGCAATGGATGCCAGTACACTAACAGAGGCACTCATACAAATCAAACAATTGAAAATCAACAAATTACAGAGCAAATAACTTAAAAACAATACTTATCTTTGTGTTGAGAAGGTGACAACGTTTTGCAAGTAGGTTCTTGCTTCATTTTGCAACTGGTGGAAGATCTTTAATGGGCAATGTTTAAATGATTGCTTTCAGCAGCCTATCACAGTATCACCATCAAATAAAGGTTTGGAATTTTTAGAAGAATTTCTCATTTTTTTGTATAAATGGAAGGTGAAATGGTGCACTACTAACACATTTTGATGTGCAACTCACACAGCCATGACCCATTCCACTCATGGATTAATTGAGTTGGTAAAATATTGTATTCATGAGTTATGATTTAGCTATTTTATTCCAGGAAAGATACAAATGGACTCCTTTAAGGACAGATTTGGGAAGTATAGATCACTAGCAGGATCTCAATATCTGGTATCTGTTTGACAAGCTTTCAAAGCTGGAAAGAAATTAAGATTGCAAAATAGCCTGTCTTTAAATTTTAAAATTCATACTTTTGAAGACAGTGATTTATTTTTAGTGGATGAAGAGCACCAAAGTATGAGGTGCATTCAAGTTCTAAAGCCTCTGATTTTTTTTCTCCAAGACTGGAAAGAAATAGAAACATGTGTATTGTTTTAAAATAATCATGCAATCATTGTCAAAATGTGACACAGATGGCAACACTGTACAACAGATAGAACTCTAGTGGCAGCATTGAGAATTAGAACTGTTTTAGATACTTAAAATGGTGACGTTTTCCTTACATGAACAGTGTGCAGTCATTCATTTTCTGCATTTACAGGGTGTGACACCAGTTGGCATTCATCAATAGTTGAAGGAGACATGTGGTGATTAAGTTATGGATATGTCGAAACTGCATTCGTGGGTGCAAAAGTTTAATGAGGCAGAACATTGTGTGACAACAATCCAAAACAACCTCGGCCTCACACACGCCAGTCTGACAACATGATCAAGTGAGTGGAGAGAGTTGTTTCGGGGATTGCTGAATGACTGTGGAACAGACTGTGGAACCTCCAGTGTTGACATTTGTGTGGGTTCCATTGTTTGTTGTTGTTTGTTGGAGTTTAAGGTCCCGTCAACTACGAGGTCATTAGAGACCCGTCCACTGTATAGTTCTAATGCATATACTGCACAGACACTACACTAATGCGACGATTATTGGGTATTAGCAGTACCCAGCTTTCCTGAGCGACCACCCATGTCAGTACTAACTGGGCTTGCACTGCTTAACTTCAGTGATCAGACGAGAACTGGTGTGTCCAACGCAACTCGCCGCTCCCCAGTGTGTGGGTTCCATGCACACCATCTTGCATGATGACCTGAAAATCTGAAAAGTGTCCTCCAGGTGCGTGCCACGAATTCTGACGGATGGACACAAGGCTGCTTGTGTGGCATGTTGCAAAGCAATGTTGATGCACAATGAAGGCATGAATGGGACTTTCTTTTCATTGATTGTGACAGTGGATGAGACGTGGATGCCATTTTTCAATCCAGAAACAAAGCACCAGTCAGCTCAATGGAAGCTCACCGATTCACTGCCACCAAAAAAATTTTGGGTAGGCGCCAGTGCTGAAAAAAATGATGGTGGCCATGTTCTGGGACAGTGATGACATAATCTTTACCCATTGCATTCCAAAGGGCACTATGGTGACAGGTGCATCCTACAAAAATGTTTTGAAGTACAAGTTCCTTCCTGCACTGCAACAAAAACGGCCAGGAAAGGCTGGGCATGTGCTGTTTCACAAAGACAATGCACCTGCACATCAGGCTAACATTATGCAACAGTTTCCTCATGAAAACAACTTTGAAGTGATTTCTCCTGCTCCCTACTCACCTGACCTTGCTCCAAGTGACTTTTGGCTGTTTCCAACAATGAAAGACAATACATGGCTGTACATTCACCAGCCATGCTGCTATTGCTTCAGCGATTTTTCAGTGGTCAAAACAGACTCCTAAAGAAGCCTTTGCCACAGCCATGGATTCATGGCATTGACATTGTGAAAAATGTGTATGTCTGCAGGGAGATTACATTGAGAAATAACACCAGTTTGATAGTTTTCAGGTGAGTATTTGGATAAAAAATCAGAGGCCTTAGAACTTTAATGCACCTTGTATTCAAATGATAAAAAAAATTTGATATATCACTTTCAACTGATAACTTCATAGATGCTGAACCACTGCTTCCTATTCTAACATACTTATCTGGAAATTGTGTTTACTCAACTTCAAAAAAATTAAAATGTGAAACATGTTCATAGCATTTAGCATTAGACAAATCCCTGTTCAAGTAACCAAATCATAACTTAATAATAAATAAGGACAGAGGTGGTTTGTTATTTCCTCATCCTGATGTTGTTAATGTAGTTTTATATAATTACATTTTTATAAACTCCCTCTTTGAAAAGTATTAGAAGGAATTTTTTTAAACATAGAAATCTGCAAAATTTAGTGTGTCATTTAAATAAATGGCATGTTAAAAAAAATGATTTTTTTGCAAATTTCATTTGTGATATGCATTCAAAGGATATATTATTTTAAAATGTCTTGTGAAATCATCATCAAATAATTTATTGAACAACTGTTGTGCCTAAAAAATGATAACAGGAAACACACGTCTAGGATTAGGAATCTGCAAACAGTGACTAATAGGTAATTGTAAAGCAACATGTATGAAGTATCTCTTTTGTCTTATTAACTGTTGTTTGTAGATTTTTTCATAAAAATTCTAACTTCCAAGTTATATTATTAATATAATCTGGAAGTTATAATGTTATCAACTAAAAATACATTAGCAGCAGATGATTTGTTAATTTTTGATCTTTCCATTTCTAGTTCAACAAGACATTTCATCTTCATTGCCTCCTATGCATGGCATCACACAACAGTGTGAAGGCCTTGTTATTGAGGTGATGTTGGTAGGTTTCATTTATGCATAGTGCAAAATGAGATGCAGCCTTTGCAGGTGATGCAGGGCAAGACCACCTAGAAAACAATGCCTGTGCACTCACGTGTGATGTCATCAGAAGGCTATCTTTCAAAGTGCTTTTCTTATCCCAATTGCACTTCAAGTTATCTATAAATTAAGCTAAATACAAACTATGTAACTATTTGAAATGTATAAATATGTCATGTTTTATGTTTTAAACGTCTGCATCATCCATTTTCTTTTATTATGACAAGTTAAATTATTTCTCAAATTACAATAATCATTCAAAAAGGGATATGTTATTTTATAACCTACACCTCTTTGATTTTTTGACATTCAAAACAGATTTAACTTCAATAAAATAATTGGAGTGCCAACTAGTATTTCGATGGGCCATCAGAGAGATTTGTTTGAGAGTTACATTCCAATTAATTGGTGTGCAAACTAGAATAGTTTAACTGTGACTCTTTCTGTTATAATGTAAGATTTCAGGTACCACATTTATTAATTTGTGAAATGTAAAAATACTTTGACTTAAATATATTTCTTTTTAAACTTGGAATAAATACTAATAGAGCCTAAATACACACTACTTTACTCAGGGTATAACAATACATTAAAATCCCCATTATCCGGCATTCAGATATCTTTGGGCCTACCTTTCCAATATTGCAATAAATGTTTCCAAACTATTATAAAATTCATGGTACATCAAGTGGGAATCATTTTACAATTATATTGCAATGCAATACGTTTACAAAGTGAGACAAATCAAATTATTAAAGCAAACTGATATTCAAGATGTTTCCAAAAATATGGATTCTGTATAATGTGTTCACATATATGACTGCTCTTAATATTAATAAAATGACATACAGTTCTAAACATACTGGGTTTCTCTTATATCAAGATTTACCTGGAACCTGGCGCAATGCACGGGCTTTATGAAAATGTATCAAAATGTAAAATGTTTTCCCCCCACAAAAGACCCTGCAAAATATTTTTGAACATGCCCCCAAAATTTCATCCTGGTACCTCCTAACAGGTAGCTCAATCTCTTTGCTTGTGAGTAGGCTCATCATTAATAACTTTATATCAAAATCTTTCTAACGATTTTTTATGTTCAAAGACCATGAAATAGTTACAGTATGATGAGGAGGACAAAAGGTGGGAAATTGTGCAAAAGTGACATGATTTTGAATCAAATATATAACTTCACCTGTGCTCAAACCTTTCAACACTAATTTTTAAGGCTCTTGTGTTGCATGTGGAAAAGACATGTAGAGTAGGTGCATTTGTTGATGCGTTCTTAAAAAAAGTTGAGATAAATGTGAATTTTTGGCTCATTTTGTAGTACAGGGAAGGGGTATTCATCCTTTTTCAAACACTTCACATTTGATGAACACTGAACGCCTTCAATATACAAGTGCTTCAGTTATCCAGAAAATTCAGTTGTCTGGCACATGGTTGGTCCCAAGGATGCTGGATAATTGGGGTTTTACTGTATTTCTTTAACCTTTGTATTACATTTTGGAATAAGCTCCTTCCATGGCATAGCTTTATTCCACTGTTTTTGTAGATTGTCATTTTTGGGAAACTTTAATATATCATAGTTCCAAGTGCATCCATAAACACAACATTTATTTTGCATTATCAATAAGATACTAAATTTCACTGAAATTAAGTTAATATTGGTAACTGCACAAAACGAATAGCACCATGTGTTTAGGCATTTGTCTTCTAAGCCTTCTTTAAATGACGTCACACACCTCTGATGTCAGAGTGCACAGGCCTTATTTTTGTAGGTGGTCTTGTGCAGGGTCACTCACAACAGGTTTCTGGGATTCAAATAAGGGTATATACTTGTGTATGTTGAGCCACAGCATTATGTAACTCAGTTTCTGCACTATGGGACCCTGCAGACCACAGTCCTCATATCACATGTGATGCTGGCATGATTTTGAAACAAAAATGAAAGAAAACTAGCTTGCATGGGCCATTTAGAGGCAGACGACATGATGTTGGTTTGCCTGAACTCTTTGCATCTTTTTGCCAATCATACGAATGCTTATTTCTGTACCAATCTTATTTTTTGCATGGGGATCTAGCTTATACACTTACGGGCCTCCTCAAAAAAACCTTTTGGTAGGGCAACACTAACACCTTCAGAGCTCATCATCATTGCCTTATCCCACCTGTGGGAGGCTTGGGTTTGTGGGTCTACTGGGGGCACCCCTGACAGGTGTCTGAAACCTGCAGGAATATGGACTGGGTTGTTTGTGGTGGGATGCCAGCCAACCCCACTTATTCAACATCACATTATATAACCAAAATAGAAACTTTGGTGGGTAAATTAATGCTTTGCTGGTTATAATATTGCATGGTCTCTGACTGATTACACAATAACAATAAGCAATCCAATGCACACACAATTCAGTGCTCATGTATAATAAAAGTGGAGTTTTGGCCACTTATGCAACATATTTGCCTAAATGGCTTTTAAAAAAATCAAAAAGTATTCAAGAAAAATGTAGCTTTCATATATAAAGCTTCTATGCTTTTGCTAAATTGTTATTTAACCCTCTAGTGGGCACATCAAAGACAGTTACACTAGTGGGCACATGGTGAATTTTGTTCACCACTTGATATATAGCATGTTATACCTCCATTCACCCACCACAATTGATTCAAAATTACTTTTTTTGGTTTGTTTTGTTGCTGCTTTAGGGCCCATCAACTACAAAGGTCATTAGGGCCCAGAAAGACACATCACCATGGTGGGGGTGTAAATGGCCATCCCACCATGATGGCAATAAAAAGGGCAAAAGGCCAATAAAAGTAATAACAATAAAAAGGCAAAAGCCAAAACAGACATATAAATAAAGGCAAAAGCCAAAAACAGACATATAAAAGGCAAAAGCCAAAACATACATAACAATAAAAGTGGCAAAAGCCAAAACAGAGAGAAGAATAAATGTGGCAAAAGCCAAGACAAACACAGAGATAAAAAGGCAAAAGCCGAAACAGACAGAATAATAATTGTGGCAAAAGCCAAAACAGACATTACAATAAATGTGGCAAAAGCCAAAAAGAATACAGACACAAAAAGGCAAAAGCCATATAATTCAAAATAAGACTTCAAATTTTGTGAAAGAGGCCAGCCTCTTTCACAAATACTAGCGAGCTCTCCACTGCCTGAGGGTTATCCCCAAGTGATGTGGAGAGCTCTGCGCTGACTCCCAGTCGCCATCTAAGTTCTTGGTATCTCTCACAGTGACTAAAGATGTGCGCCACTGTGAGAGGCTCCCAACAGAAGTCACACCATGGCTGATCCTCACCCCATAGAATGTAAGAGTGGGTGAGGAAGGTGTGACCGATTCGCAGCCGAGCAAGCACAACCTCCTCCCTCTGCGATTGGCGGCACGAGGACACCCAGTGCACTGGAGTGTCCTTCAGTGTGCGGAGTTTGTTCGTGGTCTCTGCAAACCACTGGGCCCACCATTGGTCGTGGACGGCCCGCCGCACCATCGGGAGAGCGTTGGAGGAGGGGACAGCAGCGTCAGGTATTTCTGGCATGTGGGCCACCTGACGGGCATGGGCATCTGCCATCTCGTTGCCGACGATGCCAACATGCCCCGGGACCCACATAAACAACACTGTCTTGCCCTGCTTACGAATCACAAGCAGCAGTCTGTGCACACCCTGGACGATGGCATGTCTGCCATACAGGGTGTGCAACAGCTGAAGGGAGCATAGGGAGTCAGTCACAACAACAAAGTGTCTGTTATGCAATACTAGGATGAGTTCCAGTGCCCTGTGCAGAGCTGTGAGTTCTGCAGTTAAGACACTGGCAACGCCTTGAAGGCGGCCCCCTATGAGATGACCAGTTGTAAAGACTGACCAACCCACATAGGAACCATCCTTCGACCCATCCGTGTAAATAAAAACATGGCCTCGATAGGTCCAAGAGAGGCGTCCGAACTCTTGTTGGTACAATGACCTATCGGTACTGGTTTTGGGTAAGGCTGCAAGCATTAAATTTAAACTTGGCTCTGGCACTGTCCAGGGCGGCACAGAGGCCGGCAGTACAGGCTGCACCCTAGGTAGAGTCACACCCAGGCCAGCAAGACATTCCATCCAACGCACACCGAATGGAGGGGGAACCCCCTGGCGGCGGTTGAATGGCCGTCTCACAATGTCACTAAAGACGGCTGGGTGTGTAGGGTGCTGTGGCTGACCCTTCAGCCGCAAAATGTATGCAGCTACCACAGTCAATGGTGGCTCACCAGCCTCAGCATAAAGGCTGAGTACTGGACTTGTGCGGTACACCCCAATGGACAACCGGATGCCAGCGTGATGAACACTGTCCAGCATCCGGAGAGTAGATGGAGCGGCTCAGGCCATATACGCCGCAGCCATAATCGAGACGGGATCGAACAAGTGATCTGTATAGTCGAAGCATCACCGTTCGATCTGCCCCAAAACCAGTTCCCTGCAGGCACCGCAGAATATTAAGGGAGCGAAGGCACTTAGCCTTCAGCTCCTTCAAGTGCGGGACCCATGTCAGACGGCTGTCAAAACGAAGACCAAGAAAGCGGGCCGCCTCTACAACTGGCAGGAGGCGGCCATCCAGGGTAAGCTGAGGCTCAGGGTGAAGGCCTCGCTTACGACAGAAATGCATGACAGTTGTTTTGTCAGGGGAGAACTTATAGCCACGCGAGGCGGCAAACTCGTGGGCACTGTTTAGCGCGAGTTGCAACTGGCGCTCAATGCTGTGCATCGTGGCAGCCCGGTACCTGATTGAGAAGTCGTCCACAAATAGGGACGACTTGACCGGGGGGTGAACAGAGGATGGTAGGCCGTTCACCGCAACAGCAAAAAGCGTCACACTCAAGACGCTCCCCTGTGGGACACCATTCTCCTGCAGAAAGGCAGAGGAGTAGGTGTTACCCACAAGCACTCTGAAGGTCCGTTCGGACAGAAAGCTTTGGAGGAAGAGGGGCAGATTACCCCTGAGCCTCCACTGGTGCAAGGTCTCCAATATACCGTGGCGCCAAGTGGTGTCATATGCCTTCTCCACATCAAAGAAGACAGCCACTAAGTGCTGTCTGTGGAGAAAGGCCTCACGTACTGCAGCTCCAGGGAGATCAAATGATCCACCAGAGACCTACCAGCACGGAAGCCACATTGGGCATTGGCAAGGAGGTGGTGCCGCTCGAGATACCACCCCAGGCGCCAATTTACCATTCGTTCCATTGTTTTGCAAAGGCAGCTCGTCAATGAAATGGGTCTGTAATTTATTGCAAGGCTACTATCCTTCCCAGGTTTTGGGAGTGGGATTATAGTAGCCTCTCGCCAGCCTGCAGGGACCTCATGCTGCTGCCATATAATGTTGAATACCTCACGGAGGTATATAACGCCTTCCTCTGGTAGGTGTCGTAGCATTTGATAGTGTATGCTATCTGGTCCAGGGGCAGTGTCCCTGGCTCTTCCTAGAGCTGCTCGTAGCTCCCAAGGGGCAAATGGATTGTTATACCCCTCGGCGACACCACCAGTGAAGTTCAGTGGATGGCGTTCTGCAGCCTGCTTCGTTTGCAGGAATGTTGCCGTGTAGTGCCGGGAACTGAAGACGGCTGCAAACGTCCTTCCCAGTTCCTCAGCCACCTCACACGGCAGAAGGCAATGTCTTCCTTGTACAAGGAGACCTGAGCCACATGATGGTAAATATCTGCCTTGGATCTTTCTCAGCTTTTCCCAGACTTTCTTGGAGGGCGTGTGACGGGTAAGTGAGGAGACGTACTGACTCCATGAGGAGCGTTTGGCCTCC
>JAAFCE010005724.1:5875734-5939569 GCA_013389805.1 Trigoniulus corallinus
TTCATCTTTAATTAAAATAATCTTCTCCTTTGTTACAACACACTACACAAGCAAAAATCGGTGGTCCCTATAGACAAAGGGCCTCAGTACCGTAGCAGATTAGTTGCATCAGCCGCTTTCAATAGCCACCTCAATTTGCAGAAGTTTTGTCAGCGGTTTGCACTTGATGTTATTCAGCCCGTAACACGATATGCGTAACGAGACACTACAAGAAACACACGGTCCACTAAAACGAACTGAAATTGTCCACTAAAACAATGGGCCTATTGTACCAAGAAATGGCACAGAGAGGAGCATCAGGAAAACACGTCTTCATCCTATTATATATTTGACATATTTACATACAGAGTACTAAAATACATAACAGTAAAGTATTGGAAGCAATTGCTTCCATGAGTGGCTTCTCAAAGCCTAACAGTGCTGGGAATACAAATAAGAAAAGAATTTCCTGGCAGGCAGGTGAAATTAAAGAATTGGCTGGCACGTGAAATTAAAATAGAATCAAAGGACTTTCCCTTCTTCTTCTTCTTCCTCCCATACTCGATCCTCATGAAGGGCAGTTTATAATTCTTCAGTACCATAGGTACTTTCAAGAGAAGAGACAAGGAAAACATTTTTCCTTACCTCAGTGACTCTGCTGGGTGACTTTGCCATCTGGTAGCACTGGTCCATGTCTTCGAGTGGCAACACAATGGCTGTCTTCGAATGAGAGTACGTTTTGGGGCATACTTGCACTATCGGGGACTCTAGTTCTATTTGAAAGTAGGTGGAGTTACACATACTTTTAGTATCAGAGATGCTATGAAATTTCCAAAGTAGGCGGAGTTCCTAGAAATGCGAGATTCGTACAAACGGGATATTCCTGGCTACACGAGATCATTTGCAGAATCAATATGTTTCTTGTTCGCAGGGAGGAGGCCTTCGAGTCGAAGGCGAGAAGGCTGGGGGACCGAAACACCGAAAGTAGAGATCATTGTAAAGGTACTTTCCAAAGATAATTCATTGCATGCATCTTTCACCTCAATCGCTAGGTAAAATAGTAACCAGGTAAAATGGAAAGTGTAAAATAGAAATAACCCCGCCTTCTTTTCAAAAACACGTTCCCAAACTCTGCCTACTTTCAAATAGAACTAGAGTCCCCGATACTGCAAGTATGCCCGTTTTGGTGGGTAGTTGTTTTTGAGTTCTTTATTGCTTTTAGTCCTTTTTCCTTTTGGTGTTGATGGTGAGTTTTTTAAATATTGCAGGAATCTTTATTCCTAGAAGACTGAAGGATCATTCAGTTTCACCATCACTATTTCATTGAAAAGTTCATAGTTCTTCTTTTCAATCAACACACATCCAGTTGATCAACATCAGTGAGTTTTATTTTCTTTTAGTTTTTTCAATTGTTCTTTTCTTCAATATTCCTTTTATCTGTTGCTTATTATATGTCTTCTCCAAGTGAGTAAGAGAAAAAATGTTCCTTCTTGATATTTCTTCCTTCTATATATGCCTTTTATATATGCTTTTTTTCAAGGGCATTAATCTTTGTTTAGGGTTACCCATCTCAATTTCTGAGGAAGGAATATCTTTTTATTATCTCTTCTATTTGGGGAGTTAATGGTTTGATTGCTGGGGTGACTGAGTTTTATTGTTGTTTATAGTTTTGTTTTTCTTTTCAGGGCCATTGATGTTTCCCTTACCATGGATATCTGATTACCAATATCTATCTGGAGTACATTGGAGTACTTTTCAAGGTAGGCAGAAAAGAAATCTTGTTGAGTTTTTATTAATAGGTTTTATAATTTTGTTGTTTTTTTCCTTAGATAGGTTCAGGAGTTTGTAGGGGGAATAAATGGTTTATTTTTTATTTCTTTTTTAAGGATGTCATCTGTATTGTATTGAAGGAATAAAGAGACCTTCGTATTACAGTCTTAACCTTTGCAGTGAGGTTGGAGGATCCAAAGAGCTTGGGAATTCTGAATAGGGTTCCTAGCTTGGCCTTTACAAACCGATTTCACCACTACATTGGTAGCACTTGATAATATGCTAGTGAAGGAAATTAGAGGATATTGTGAAATAACCTTAGAATGCTGCAATGCAATAATGTGCTAGGGATAAATTCTTTCAATCACATATTACTTGACATTATGGTATACTGAAAGAAAAAGAAGGACATGATTCATTTGAGCCCCTGAGTACTGTCCCTATCAAATGAAATGAGATAACAGAGAATAGGGCAAACAAACAAAGCAACATTAACATTACAGTAATTGTTGGCCATGGGTGGAAGTCAGGGTTTGTTGGTTTTTGAAAACTCAATTTCAAAACCCGTTTGTTAGTAAAAATTATGAAACTCGAAAACTGGGTTTTTTCCAATAAGAAACTATGGTTTTCCTGCAAAATTGTATATACTGGAACAAGGTCTGGCAACAGTGATGCATGTCAAATGTGACTACATGAATGTGTGATATGCTGATAGCTGAAAAGACATGTGCATCGTGCACTTCACATCTGGTAACACTGTTGCAGTAACCATGATGCTTATGTGAAGTGTGACTACATTCATACCATATATAGCAGTGAAAGCTAAAAAGAGATTTGTGTTTTGTGAACTTTCCATTCAGTGCAGTGTTTCTTATCAGACTATATATGCAGACCATATGAATTGACTTGTTTTTTTCAGTGTCTATGTAAAATTAAATTGGTAAGTTTTTTGCACAGAAATTAGAATTAGTAGTTTCTGTTTTAGTTTAGATAAAATTGAGATTCAAATTTCGTAATGTTATTTGTATTTTTTATACTGTTGAAAATATCGGTTTTTATGGACATATAGTAGAGTTTGGCTATAGCAAACCCATTAATAATGAACTCTTGGTTATACTGTACTATATTTCAACAATGAAAATTTCCCAGTGAAATCTTTCACCCACCAAAACAAACTTCAGATATAATGAACTGTTTTAGTGCATTTTCCTGATTTGTTACAACCAGACATCACAGTATATATGTGAGGGTCTGCCCCATTATGGCTGCTTGGTCAACTCACCAACCCATTGGTGTAAGATATTTATTTTTATTATGCTTTTTCTCTCATTTTTAGTTTAAAATGTCAGATAGCAGCCTTCACAATCATTTAAAAACAGTTCACAAAAAAATAACAGACAAAAAATCATCTGATGCTGGCCCAAGTTCACAAAGACAACCCAACATTTCTAACTTTTTAAAAAGATGAGTTTCGAAGAAACTGAATCAAGACTTGCTGATCCATTAATGGCATCATTCATACAAGAGTCATTACAACAATGAGGCTATTCCTTACCACAAAATAACTCATGTAATGAATCTCAGGCAATGTTAACACTGGTTTATTATTATTATTTATTTCCACCAATACGTTTGGCAAAAGACTAAATGATTTTCATTTGGTTTTAGCAACTGATATAGTTGCATCAACAAATGATGGTGCTGCTGTTATGAAAAACTTTGGCCAAAATGAAAAATAGTTAATCAGCTGTGCTATTCACATGGCATACATTTCACAGTTACTGACATATTATATAAAAATCTTGTTGAAATAGATGAAAATGCTATAGGTGAGAACTCTGGATCTGCAGATGAGTTGAAGGCATTAGACCTGCTTGGCATGGATGATTATAGATTACCTAATCCAGTATTATTAGATGATTACAACACTTATTTCTAAAAATAAGAAAAGTATGCAAGTATTTTAGAAAATCCCCTGTTGGAAATAGAATTCTTCATAATCATGTGACACAGAAATATGGAAAAGAATTAAATCTGGTTCTTGATTGTCCAACAAGATGGAATAATTTAGAGGCCATGTTAGAAAGATTTGTGCACTTAAAAGAATGTGTTGCTTTAACTCTGAACAACCTTAATGGGAGCAGTGAATTGCTTTGGACAAACTTCTCATCTGATCACTGAAGTTAAGCAGCACAACCCCAGGAAGTACTGACATTGGTGGCCACTTGCATAAACTGGGTACTGCTAATACCCAAAAATCATTGCATTAGTGTAGTGTCTGTGGAATTTCTGCATGAGAACTATGCTGTGGATGGGGTTCTAATGATCTTGTAGTTGATGGACTCTAAAATGTCAACCTTAATGCTTCTCACATATGGAATGAAGATGAAGAAGAATATTTTCAAAATTGTAGAGCTTCTTAACGTTTTAAAATGAATAAGATTATCAGCTGAAGCTTTAGGTAGACAAAACACAAATTTATTAAAAAGTGAAGGCATATTTGAATTTTCATTGGGTGAATTAAAAAGTTTAAAAACTAAAATTAATTACAAGTTGTTATGTGTGATAATGACATCGATTGAAGAGTCATGGGATTAGTAACACTTCTCCTCTATTTACAAAATTCACAGACTGTTTGGACAAAATCTTCTATCAGATTTCTTCCATTGTCTACAAAAACAGAGGTTATTAAATTATCAGGACAGTTATTATCACGATTATATAATAAAGATTATTCTACAGAAAATAACTGCAATGTTTAACACCATAGTGAATAAGAATATCAAAACATAATTTGGATTATAAATGCTATTTAAATTGCAGTATACAAATATTTACAAGAACCTGATGAAATATCCTCTTGTCCTCAAAAATTGAAAAAATAGAATTTTGGTGTAGAAGCTACAAACAGGGGAAAGAAAAATTTGGATTTATTGTTTAATTCTTTAAAAACAATTAAATCCACATCTATTCCTAGTGAGCAAGTTTTCTCAATTACTGGGAATTTTGTCTCTAAATTAAGAATTCGTTCAATAATAAATTTGTTGATGCTGCCTGTTTCTTAAAATCACATTTTCTTAAAGATTATAAAAAAATTAAACTTCTATTTTGAGTTGCAAATATGTCTTCATTCCCTGTAAAAGCACAAAACCAGTTTAACCCATTTTCATGGAAAACCTCAAGTTCATAAACCAGTTTTCTAAACAGTTGGTTTTTGTATAAACCCTAGTGGAAATGTTCCTTCATTATAGTGTATGGTCTCCTTGAATGGCCAGCACTGCTGCACATCTGTGTGAAATTGCTGCAATTGCATTGTTAATGCATTTTTGGAGGATATGTGGCCACTCTTCTATGAGATCAATCTTCAACACTTGAACAGTTGTGGGAGGTGCTGGTCTGCCTGCAATGTACCTGCAATGTATCCCACACATGCTCATTGGATTTAAGTCTGGTGATCATCCTGGCCACTGCCTATGCTCAATACCCTCCAATTCCAGCATGTCCACCAATTCAGCTCTGTTGGGAGGAACATCATTGTCTATCAAAAGAAATTAATCACCCATGGTACCAGCATGTGGCACAACAAAAGGTTGGAGAATCTTGTCTCTATACCTTATAGTGTTCAAATTACCACCTTGGATAATGTAGAGGTGGTATGTCCACCAATATGCCTGCCTTTCGTGGGGGCTCATTCTTGGACAAAGCTAGGTTGCTTCTTGTCCCTCATTCTCTCTAGATGAGTACACATCAACTGTAACATTCCTCACTGAATTGGGACTCATCAGAGAACAGGCCTGCTCTCCATTCAGCATGCTGCCACAGTTTTTGAGCGTTCTACAGTGTCATGGTGTTAACCTGATACACACCATAGGCTTATGGGCATAGAGACCACCTCCATGAAGTCAATTACAGACAGTCTGAGTTGACACCCTGCATCCTGTTGCTGTTTGAAGGTACTATGTGGTTGAGTTGCATTCTGCCACATATTCCAACAGGCTGTTAACAAGAAGTAATGGTCATCCCTTGCTGTTGTTGATTGTGGTCTGATGCAAATAGCACTTTGGCAGACTACATTCCACATAAACTGATGACATAGTAACACCAACATTCTGTCAAGTAAACACAAAATCAATGATGAAGTGGAATTGAGTGTTTGTTAACTGCATTTTTCAATGGAATGCATCACTCCAATTTGATTGGCTGATTGTAGTTTACAGAAATTCAGACATAGATATAAGATGTCATTGTTGCCGTCGGACGTCACTCCCTGTCGTCCTAATGACGTTGGAGACAAATCCTATCCTTGACCACCGTTCTTGCTAAAACTTTTGAGTCCGTTGTTTCGAAGAAGTCTGTTTGCAAAGAACAAGAAGTTTTCAAGTGTACAATCCTCGAAATCAATAATTTGTGCGACTCGTTAATACACTTGAGTGGTGCCACGAATTCTTTCTCATCAGATGTGCTTCCAGGTGCAATCTCCGAAGTCCCTACCGAGTCCGACGCAAAAATGTTGCATCTGGCTGAAATCGTGAGTAGATTCCAGTGAGAAGTTGCTGAGTCTCTTCGTGATATCAACAGTAAGTTGTCATCGATTTTTGTTACTTTACCCACTTTTCAACGTAAACAGTCTTTTGCCAATGCGGTTGGAAGCAAGGGTAATCCCAAAAATGCGAAGAATGTGTCCGCAGTTTCGGACCTTAGTCAGCTCAAGGTCATGCCTAAACATGGAGTCATCCCTTTAGTCCCAAAGGACTTCAGCCCTCCTGCAGATTCTAGCCCTGTTGATTTTCCAATTCCTCACCATGCAACCACGGATCCCAAACCTACCGCCAACTCCATGATCCCCCTATTATGGGGAGGAAAACTAACACTTCTATCGGGGCCAGTAAAACCCTAGACCCTGACCCTACTTTTCAAGTTTGTCTCAGCAATTACGGATCTCATCAAGTTTCTTCTTGAACTTAATATCACAGTAATTCAATGTGGTCATTGGGTCACCCAGGCCGGTACGGTCTCGAGGATGATCTATGTGTGCCTGGTCGCCATCAAGGGGAGGTCTTAGACCCTGATTTATGGCCTGAGGGCATCTGCGTCTGCCCCTTTCGTGGCAAAAATTTTTCCCTTTGTGACGACCACTCCTTTCAGGTCTAAAACCATCAAAACGTCCCTTAATTCGCATCGGTCTCTTCCTCACTCACAACTCGTTCTCTCCTATGCCAACGCCCGATCTCTACTACTAGCAAAAATGGACACTTTTATCTGCCTCGCTGAATCCAACAAGCCTAGCATATTTGCTATCACCGAAACTTGGCTTTGTCCCGACGTCAAGGACGCCTTAATATCTATCCCGTACTTTTCTGTCTTCTCTGCAGACCGACCTACCCACGGTGGAGGAGTTGCTATCTACTGTTTGTCTGACTTGAGTCCTTCTTTGCTATTTTCTGGCCAGTTATCCGGTGCTGACGTTGTCGGGATTAGTAGTGTTGTTGGTTCTACTACTTTCATCATTTGGGCTATTTATCGCCCTAGTTATGTTATTCTGGATTCCTTTGTGTCTGACCTGATTCCTTTACTTGCCACTAGAGATAGAGTAATCCTTGTTGGCGACTTCAACCTCGATTTTTCCCTTCTGTCTTCCCCAGTATCTACTTTTTTTGATACTATGCGCGGTTTCCAACTTGTGCCTGTCATCACTGGCCCTACTAGGCCTTCTCCGACCAGATCCTCAATAATTGATGCCTATCCAGTTTTAATGACTCATTATTGCTCACAACCTACGATAGACTGGCATCAGTTAGATGCAACACTTCTTACTATTTTATTACTCCAGGTCGACTGGCAACCGTTTTTCTCCTTCAACAACGTGGATCTACTCTGCACCCATTTATACGATGTCCTGTATGCTGCTATCTCTGCTTCTTGTCCCATGTCTTCCCGAGCTTCCTCCCCCAAGGGGACGTCATGGTAGAATAAGAATTTGATGGTCGCAATGTTTGCAGCCAGTGCTGCTTTGTGCATCTCTCGGGAGACCGGTTCCAGGGCCGACCAGCTGACTGCTGCCTACCTAAAGCATTAATACAAAAACCAAATCAGAGCTGTGAAACAGTCCTATTGCACCCAGTCTCATAACTCATTTTCTCTGTGGAAGTTGGTAGCCCATTCCTCCTCTGCATAGAGGTCCTTCCCATCTTCCCTAGGGCCCAAATTTTTACAGTTCATAAAGAACCCGTTATCTGCCCCCCCCCCCCCCCCCCCGGTCTCTTGACTATTTTTATACCTCTCCTATGCAACTGACCCCCATCCTATCCTTCTCTGACAGTGACATCTTTCTATACTTGTGGACTAGCAAGGAATCCTCCTTGTGCATCCCAGACTCTCTCCCTTCTCTGACACTTACACTCTTAAGCCTTATCAATATTTCCTTATTCACTCATCTGTTTAACTGCATTATCCGATCTGGCTGTTTTCCTCAACGGTGGAAACATGCTTGGATCGTCCCCATCTTCAAATCTGGGTCCAACACCATTACCAATTATCATCTTATCTCGATTCTTTCCCCTTCGTCCAAAGCATTTGAGCGAGCTCTGCTGGACAAGGTTGCTCCTTGCCTTCTCGGATGGTTACCTAAATGCCAATACAGTGCCAGGCCTCATATTTCTGCCTCCTTTGCTCTCCTTGATATGTTCAAACAAATCCTCTTTGCATTTCTAGACAATCTCTCCTTTATCCTTTGTAAGACTGATGTGTCGAAGGCTTATGACACTTTACCTTATGATATCCTAATCCAATCACTCTCTTCTTCTGGCCTTAATCCCTTTTTTACTCAACACCTTAGTCTCCTATTTAAGAAATAGAACGGTTTCCTTGAAGACCAACCCCTCTTACGTCCTTACCCTCGACCATGGCATGCCCCAAGGCTCTGTTCTGGGGCCTTTATTGTTCAATGTTGGCTCCACTAAGGTGGCCAACATCTAAGAAGGAGTATCCTGCTGGATCTATGCAGATGACAACAATTTTGGTCGGTCATGTTCGACCACCGATATCCTTTCTACCATTCGCTTTTTAACCGACAAAGTGGCTAAACTCCATGAATGGCACATTGCCATTAACATGAGTCTTAACAGAGCCAAGACTGAGATTTGCATATTCCAGCCCAATCCTTGTGTCATTCCCGATGATACCGTTGCCTCAGCTATCAAAGTTCTAGGTGTCACCTTAGACAGTCACCTCACCTTTTCTCCACATATTTCATCTATCACTTCCCACCTTAATTCTCTCCTATACTTGTTTCTCTGACTCAAGTCCACATTATTCCACAAAGACCTTATTATCCTGTTTAAGTCCAAAGTGATACCTGTTTTGGCCTATGCCTGCCCTATTTACTCTTCCTCGTCAAATAAGGCCCTTCACCCACTATGACTTGTATACTACTGTCTCTTATGCATTATCTTTAACCTGCACCCTTTTTCTAGTATCACTGCTGTTTGTTCCTCCTACAATCTGCTAACCCTTACCAACTTCCTCCTCTTTTATCACCTTGTTGAACTTAGCTCAGCTCTCCAGTCCAACCTTCACCCATTCCATTGTATTACAAGTTTGTTCCAATCCAGCCCCTCGCACAGGCGTACTCGTCGGTTTAAATTTAAGATTACTCGGCCTACTCCTGTCACAATTAGCAGGTTTTTTCCATACAATACTCTTGCCGTCTGGAACGAGTTACCCTTATCCGTTAGGGAAAATATCTTTTATATGTGCTCATGTGAGATGCTTAAACTCCTGTAAGCACATGAACCGGAGGATATTTGCCAACTTACTTGAGGCACAGCTGTCCAGACCAACCTCTGGTCCCTCCTCGGGCAGTGCCTGATACTCTTTGTTCCCTATTCAATTTCCGAAGTTGATCTGTTGTTCATTCATGTAGTCTATTAAAGTGCCCCCTTTGGGCGTTTGAAATTAAATAAATAAATGGTGGACAACAAACTTTTAAAACTTGTACAACTGAATGAATCCCTGAATGAAGAACTGTATAACACTAGTCATCCACAGAATAAAAACCTTTTGAAAAAAAACAATTGTGGGAAGACATTAGTAATATTTTAATAGTTGATAATCCAGAATTAACAGGTAAAATACATCATTAAACTATTTATAATAATTTATAAGCAGTCATCAATACAACAGTGTATAAACCCTTCATTGTCATCAAATGTTGATAAATAGCATTACATCTAGTTTTACCATTTTTTTTACTTTTAAAAATTGTTCCACCTACAACTGCAATTCCAAAGAGAACAGCTAGTGCTGTATTATATGAATGAACCATATCAGGTGTTTCACAGACATGAATTATATATTTTTAATAACCACAGCAACAAGAAGGCAGCTTGAGCATGACTTTCATCAAGATGCCTCAACCCTTAGGCCCCTTTCACATGCAGCGTTAGCTAACATGTGATTTGTAACATGCGTTGGTGAAGGGCACAGAGGTCAATAGGTGCTTTCACATGAAAACACGTGATTTTGGCCAATGCACATAGCAATTCTTGATTCGAGAGTTGAACGATTTTCAACAAATAAACTTGTGCTTTCAAATACAAGGAGGTCAATTCATCTGTTCATTTCAGCACACGCTTTTTGAATGAGAAGACCAAAATAAACATGGAAGGCAATCACTGCCCTTTTGATATGGACTTTTTTATTGACGAAATTCAGAAAAGACCTGCCATTTGGAATTTGGAATGTCCTGAATATAAAAACAGGGTGCTAAAAAAAGTTGTGTTTGGAGGAATTAGTTGAAATTTTTAGTGAAAATGATGACAGCATAGAAAAAAGAAAATGTTGGGTAAGTTCTTTTTTTATATCCACAATACATTGTATTTGCTACAGTAGTTATATATTTATATCCATTCCATTAAAAACAAATGAAATATAATATAGTACCCATTAAAATCATTCTTCTCCCATAGCAAAGCATGAATTTAGCATGTAAAATAGGCAATATCAATTAAAATCATTCTTCACAGAGTAATCGGCAAAATTGTGGAAAGTGGCAAGTTGCATTGGACACACCAGTTCTCATCTGATCACTGAAGTTAAGCAATGCAACCCCAGTTAGTACTGACATGGGTGGCCACTTGGGAAACTGGGTAATGCTGGTATCCAAAAATTGTCACATTAGTATTGTGTCTGTGCAGTCCCTGTGTCAGAACTACACAGTGGACAAGGCTCTAATGACCTTGTAGTTGAAGGGTCCTAAAACACCAAAAAATAAACTGCAAAATTGTCTATCACAGTTGTAGCAAACATACTTCCTCATCAGGTATTCCCTCTAGTAAGGCTGGTCAAGGGTTCTTCATGAAGTGTATCTTCATACCTGTACCCATCTTAGGACCTAACATACTCATGTGATCTCTTCAGCAAAGTCTGTATTGACATTTAGAGCCCTATGAAATATTTGCCATTTGTTTGCCATTATTCCAAAAGTGCATACAATGTATTGACATGCTCTTGATAGCCAATAATTAAAAACTCTCTTCAAATAAGTTAGATTCTTCCCACCATACAACTGAAAAGGATCTAAAATTTGATAATTTTTCAGTCGAGTGGCAGGTGCATTGTGTCACTGGACGAGGGGCCTTATGCACGAGTGAGTGAGTCATTCAGTCAGCAGTCTCATTGTGTAAAGTGGTCAGTGCTTGACGAGTCCACAAATCACACATTGGTAGTAAAAGTGTCTTCTTGAAGCACAAAGTTACCTGTATTTTTCTAACCAGCCATTTCCAAAAATTTAATTTTTATCAATAAATGAGATCATTATTAAGTTAAAAAATGGTGTTACTACCTAGATAGTTTAAGAAATTTGGCTCTCAAAAGAAATCTCAATCATTGTATTGTTGATATTTGGCTCTTTGGACTGAGGAGTTTGCTGACCACTATCCTACAAGTATATGAGGCAAGCATGTTGTGTTGAATTTTGATATTGGTTTTGGTTCTGGAATGTGCAACATGCTTTCCATCAGCTATTTATAGAATGGTGATTGTTGGAAGACTGCTGAGTCACTTCTTTTTCCATATGCTCCTATGTTCATATAGAGAAAACAATAGTTGGCATCACATATTTCCAGCTGGACAATAGAAAAGTAATTCTTGTAGTTATAATATAGGGAACCTGTATTGTTAAGTTGTGCAATTCGTATATGCTTTCCATCAACAGCACCAATACAATTTGGAAAATTAACATAATTCTCAAAACCATCTCAGACACCCTGCCACTTTTCCTTAGTCATTTCTGGCATATAAATTTCTTTTAGCGTCATCCAAATTGATGTACATACTTGCCTCACTAAAGCTGAAATAGTAGATGCCCCAACCCAATAGGAATAGTGTAACTCCATGAAAGTGCTACCTGATGCCAAATATCTGAAAACAGAAAATTCATGCGTAAAGCAGACATACTTTTAAATTAATTGTTGTTGGGTGGTTTTTTAAGTTAGCAAACATATTTTCAGGCTCAACTCTGCAAAAGAAATGGAAAAGCCTGTGGGATAACTTTGCAAGAGAGTTGAAAAAGCAAAAGAAACTTCCATTGGGATCAGATATGTGCAAGCGAAATGCATACATATATTTCACAAGATTACAATTTCTTAAAAAGTCTGTGAGCAGAAAGGAAACTGCCAGTAATTTTGATGATGAAACTGGCGATCCAGTGGATACTGTGCCACAGGAAAATATTACAGAATTATCACAGTCAGGTTCCCCAACATTGCTTGGCACACCTAACGTCAAGAGAGCTAAATTGAACAATGTTGACCAGCACTTTTCTGACATCTTAACAAGAAGCCTACTGTTAAGGGAAAAAAGAGAAGAGGAGCAAAGTAATCAAGATTATGACAAACCTTTTTGTTTATCCCTGTACAAAGAATTAAAAAAAGTACCAGAACGAGGCAGACTGCAAACAATAATCATAGTTTTGGAAGTTATTCAACAAGCTCATGGCTTGTATAGTCCTGCACACAGCCATATTCATATGCAGTCTCCATATCGTCACCTTCCCGGTAAAACATCATAAACGACATTTTTTGAGATTTTCACTTTTTTGCATCATTATATTCTGCACATTGAATATCAATTAATGGTGTAATCATTTTTACCATTCATTAAATAGTTATTTTATATTTTAATGTTTAAAAATATTAAAAATCATCGTAAGTGCCCCTTTATTTTCGAAATTTATCGTGACAACTTTTGGCTGTGTTTAAGCGACAACCTATAATTTTTGTTTTTAAGCAACATTTTATATGGCGCTTACGATATTAGTTGGCGCTTACAATATCCTTTCATATGATGAGCTTTTTAGAGAACTTTTTTAATTTTTTTAAAAAAGATCTGGCCCAAAAATATATTTAATCCGTATATGAAAGGTCTACAATTGTATAGCACAGTCCTGCAGTCAGCCCCTCCCCTCATGGAACGTTCCCACGTGCCTTAAACCTGTTGTTATCACTGCCTTATTGCAGTGGTTCTCAATGTTTTTGAAGATGGGGAACACTAAACTGACATTTTACTAGCACGGAACACTTACAATTCAACAGCAACTTTAAAGCAGGTTGTACACCTTCTACACTTGGTATTTACTACATCATCATCATACCCTTATCCCACCTGTGGCAGGGTCGGGTCCATGGGTTCTAGCCCTCCACTCTCGTCTATCTCTCCCCCAGTTCCCCGCCCACCCATCACATTGTCACATCCTTATGGACAACCTGCCCCCACATCTGCTTTGGTCTCCCCCTGCCCCTGGTGCTACCAACCACCTGCATTCCTGAAATAATTATTTATTATTTGTTAGAGTTTAAGGTCCCGTCAACTACGAGGTCATTAGAGACCCGTCCACTGTATAGTTCTAATGCATATACTGCACAGACACTACACTAATGTGACGATTATTGGGTATTAGCAGTACCCAGCTTTCCCAAGCGATCACCCATGTCAGTACTAACTGGGCTTGCGTTGCTTAACTTCAGTGATCAGACGAGAACTGGTGTGTCCAATGCAACTCGCCGCTCCCCTTACGTTTTGAGAGTTCGACGCTTACGATTGGGGTTTGTGATGATTTGACCAGGAAGAAATCATAGTGGTGTTTATTAATGAAATCTTTAACAATGCTAATTATTTCACTTACTATTACAACAATCTGTTTTTGACGTTCCCTCACTATATTTAGTGCATTGTGTGCCATTTATTGTTTAAAAGTTTAACCACATAAATTATAATAAATAAGAATCGATTGAGATGGTATCGGCATGTTATGAGGATGGAGGAGAAGGAGCTTATTAGGTCCATTGTGGGACAGCAGGTGATTGGAGGCACTAGAGGTAGAGGAAGACCAAAGCAAACGTGGGTACAGGTGGTGCAGGCAGACATGGAGGTGTGTGAGGTGCAGATGAAATTATAACAGTAGAAACCCCTTCTCCTGTAAACAGCTCTACCTCACATCACAGCTCAGATGTAATGGAACTCTTCAACTGAGTATCCATGAAATTATTTTTCTCTATTTTTGTAGTATTCCATCTTAATAAATGTATAAATTACAAATAAATTTACCTAATTGTTATTGCAAGTTTCTCTTCTGCTGAAATTGTATCCCTTATAGCATTTGTTTTTGGTAAGATGTCATCTTTAATTCAGTCCAATAAATCATCAAAAGATTTAATGGACATTTGGGAATAATTAAAAAATTTGGGCTCATATTCTCTCAGTTTGGGATATAGGAATATGAATATCCCATTTGTTAATCTATCCCTTAAAATTGGGTGTACCCTATATTGCCTCTGCCTTTTTTAAATTGCATATAGCAACAATAGAGAAGCCAAACACATGTGATTTCAATGGGGTCCATGATGCAACTGATGTGGTAAGCATTGACATGTGAAAGGTCACTGTCTTTGATTTTGTGTGCCAAATGCAGCGTTAAACGCTTGCATGTGAAGGAGGCCTTAGTGATGTCAACAAACCTGATAACATATTTAAAAAATAGATATTCCTCCATTGCCACACAAACCCTGTCAGCAAAATGGCATTTCTTTTAATCGTTGATCTCATTAATGGCTAATCTAGGGATAACAGAATGCCTACAGTTACATGGCAGAATTAATGCCATAGTTTGCCAATTTATGTCAGAATTGTAAGGGGGGCATTAAAAATTACTAATGTTCTAATTAAAATTTTTATATATTACCAATGAACTCCAATGTCTTTTTTTTTTTAAGGAATGGACATTAACATGCATATTATGCATAAACATATATACAATCACATCTCAAAATAATATTTTTAATGTCAAAATATATATGGGCACCACTAGCAGGCATGTATTGGCTGACCTATTACTTGCATGTGTGCCAGAAAATTCATCCCTGTGGAAGATTAAACAGGAAACTTCACAAACCTTAACTGCCTTTTCAATGCAAAAACTTCAAGGTGTTGGGGGCGTCTGAGGTTTGGTATGATGATCCCCAGGTTTTCACATATATGGGATGCAACCTTCAGTTGTCAAACCGATGGCAGAGGGGATTAAAACCCCAGTGCCAGTGGCCACAAGGGGTGTGCAAGGGGGCCCCAGGGTGCCATCATCCATAGTCTGGAATGCAACAGGGGTTGGGACGTTGGACCCCATGGCAGATAGTGCACTAGGCACCATCTGTGAGGTAGGCCAGCATTCCCCATCACAAGCATTCCCAGCCAAGGGATGTTTAGGTGTGTGATTACCAAAAATAAGTTTGAGTTTCTGCTGAGAGAATTATACTGTGACTCTGAAACGGAGATGAGGGAAGGAAAGCAGACAAATTTGCTGCATTTCACAAAATTTGGAATGTCTTTGAAAAAAATTGTAGAGAACATTATATTCCATCTGAATATGTCACCATTGGTGAGATGAATCTAAGCTTTCAAGGCAGATGCCCATTCAGGATGTACAGTCCAACCCTGATAATGAAGACCCCTGTGTCTTCGTTAACCGAGTGTCTTCATTATCCAGAATGTTCAATTTTAGGTCTAATTTATGTTCATCATAACTTATTAGCATATGTTTTTTATCACATAAAACTTGCAACATAACATTTCTAAATGAAATTACAATTTAATGATGAATTTAATGAAAAAAATCATTTATATATTATTTATATATTGCCATATCCAATTGCTTAACATCACAGAAATTTTCAATCTGATTTAGAAATGAAAACAGCTTTTCCTCACATCCCTCCTGATCTAGCATGTATTTGTGCAACTTTCTGAAATTTGACTTAATGTCAGCATAATCTGGCACACAATTTTCTCCCTGATCATCCAAATCACTGTCAGAATTACAAATTTCAACTTGATCTTTTTCAGGAGGAGTGGAAATGACGTCAAGAATATTTTCAGAGGTTGCTAGGTTTTCATCAATAGATAAGTAGTCTTTTGCATTAAAATCAGCTGACATCTGAAGAACTTCCTAATAACGTTGAAAAGTTTTGTGAAAAGTGTCACTGGGTTGCTGCTCCTCTAAAGAGTTTTCTGTATTAAAACCAGCTTTGTGGAAACAGGAAGAAATTGATGAACTTGTAACATTGTCCCATGCTCTTTTCAGGTACAAAATGGCATCTAGCAAAGTGGTTTCAAATTCATGATTTTGGTCAATGCATCTGATCATATTTTCAACTAAAATTTGATGATAATTAATTTTTAAGCATTGTATGACACCCTGATCCATAGGCTGTGTTTTAGCAGTAGTATTTGGTGGTAAAAAAAGAATTTCAAATTTGAGAATGTCAAATTTTGATGGGAAGTGCAATGGTCCATAATCAATGCAATTTTTCGGTTCTTTTTTTTAAACTGGTTGTTTAATTTTATAGCCCATTTTTCAAAAGCAACTGAGGTCATCCATGCCTTCTTGTTAAAATCATAATCAACTGGTAAGGATTTAACGTTTTTAAAACAACAAGGATTTTTAAATTTTCCAATCACAAGTAAAGGTAACTTTTCCGATCCTTCCATGTTAGCTCCAACTAGGACTGTTACCCTTTCCTTACTCTTCTTGCCACCACAACAAGTGTCTCCTTTAAAAGTTAAAGTCTTATCTGGTAATATTCGCCAAAAAATAATCCTGTTTCATCAACATTAAAAATATTTTTTCCATCATAATCCTTTAAAATTGTTGGCAAAATTTGACTTTACCACTTCCCAGCATCAGATTCATTAATAGAATTAGATTCACCACAATTTTTTTTTAAAAACTAGGGCATAACGTGTTTTAAATCGATCAAGCCACCTTGAGCTACACATAAAATCAGTTTTACCTGACTGATGAGCTAATTCCATGGCCATTGCTTGCAAAATAGGCCCAGATAAAGGAACATTTTTTGATCAAACATGTTTGATCCACTGAAGTAAATTTTCTTCCAAATCAGGATCATTAGCTGGCCGCATTCGTTTTGAAGATAGGCTGAAATGTCCAGTTTCCACATTACAAAACAACTTTTGTTTTCGAGAAACAATTGATCTGATTGTTCCTTTTGGCAATGCATATTTTTTAGCTAATTCTGAATAAGATAAATTATCAGAATCCTCCATAATTTTCAATTTCATTCCAATTGAAACACTATTTTTTTCAATTCATAACTTTAAACACAACAAAGCAAAGAAAATGAAATGCAAACGATTACAGTACACGATGTTCACTCACACATAATGTATAAAAAGGAACAACTCTTTATTTCAACACACGTAAAAAAAAGACTGGAATTTTCCATATGAGACTAGCTGTCCAATCACAAGGGCAGGTCAAAGAAAAACTGTACATCCTTTGCTAAAACATTACTTCCTAACCACCCTCTTATAACTGCTAAAAGCTAGTGGGACTATGTCCCTTTGAAATTTGCATAAGGCTGTCTTCATTATCCAGAGTAAAATAATATTGTAGGACATATACAGAAAAAGCATAAGTTGTCTTCATTATGCATTATCCAAGTCTTCATTATCCAAGGTACAGTTACATGTATTGACATATACCTTTGGCTGGGACCTACCTAGGGAGCAGCGAGTTGCGTTGGACACACCAGTTCTCGTCTGATCACTGAAGTTAAGCAACGCAAGCCCAGTTAGTACTGACATGGGTGGTCACTCGGGAAAGCTGGGTACTGCTAATACCCAATAATTGTCGCATTAGTGTAGTGTCTGTGCAGTATATGCATTAGAACTATGCAGTGGACAGGTCTCTAATGACCTTGTAGTTGATGGGACCTTAAACTCCAACAAACAAATGGGACCTACCTAACTGTCTTCATTAACCAGAAAATTTCGTTATCCGGGGTTTTCATTATCGAGGTTGGACTGTACATGGCCCAAAATCCTGATAGATATGGGCTGAAGTAATATCAATGTGTGATGCCAAAACATTTTACTTTTATGGTGGCATTCCTTATATTGGGAAGGTCAACCAAAGAAACAGTGAACTACTGCTGCCCACTGAATACACTCTTGAACTTACTGAATCAATCACTGGTACCATAAGAATTGTGACAACAGGCAATTGGTACTGAGTGTGTCACGTGAACTAGCTGATGAGCTACTGAAGAGAAAACTAATCCTTGTTGGCACAATAAAGAAAAATAATGAGATCCCCTATAGTTATTGACACTAAATGCCCCATTGAATGTCCATTGAAACGTCTCATGGGCCTGATAAAATGTTAGTTTTGCATATTCCAAAAAAACAAGAATGTCATTTTATTATCATTGATGCATTCTATAGGTGAAGTTGATCCAGAGACAGCCAAACCTGAAATAATATTATTTTACATCCAAACAGAAGGTGGAGTGGTTGTGTTTGATAAACTTTGTCATTCTAAAACAACCACCGAGAATACCAAACGTTGGCCAATGAGGTGTTTTTATGGCATCTTGGATGCTTCGGTGCTAAATGCATATGTAGTATACAAGTTTAACCCTTATGTCAACAACCAACTTTCCCTACGTTATTCAACAACCAGGGTACCCAGGTACCCACCTACTAAATTTATTGAATAACTAATGTTTTTTTCTTAAAGTTGGCTACTTTTGTTGTTTATGATAATTGGAAGACTGATGTGTCAGTCTAAGGCATACATAAGTTCTAAAAGTCAAATATTACTAATCCATCCTGTGCATTGCAATTTGCAACACAAGTATTCATAAGGTGTTTTGCATCCAACATAAACACCTCTGATTTCTTGAAAGAGAGATACAATTTATATTTTATATGGACCCTCATTGTCCATTATCTAGAGAGATTATTTAGCTTTCAATTGGGAAGGAGAGGATAATAATGGTGAGCAAGTGAGCTGGTAACAAAGCTGCATGATGCTAGTATGTTACATCAATGGGTTGGTGAGTCGGTCAAGTAGTCATAATGGGCTGCACCTTGTGGAGGCTGCTTGTGGGTGAGAGGGAGGTAGATGTGGGGGGTTGTAGGAGAGGGGAAATTAGCAGCACCCGATGTTCAGCAAACCACCCATGTCAGTGCTAACTTGGGCTGCATTGCTTAACTTCAGTGATCTGATGAGGACTGGTGTGTCCAACGCTATTCAGCCACTCCAACAGCATATGGCAGATAGATTGGAATGTTTTCTATAGAATCAATGGGGGGTGTTTGAATTGGAGACAGGCAAGCAGAGTCCTTTGTGATGGAGGGCCATCCAATCAATTTGAAAGAGAAGTATTACAGGGCTGTGGTTAGACCAGCTATGCTATATGGGTCAGTTTTGGGCATTGAGGAAGAGCCACATAAATAGAATGTAGCTGAGATGAGATTGCTGCATTACAGGAGTTGGGTGTCAAGAGCTGATAGAATTAGGAGAGTATACAAGAGGTAGCCTGTGGGTGGGGGGCATCACAGAGAGAATGATGGAGAGTAGATAGAGGTGGTATGGATACATAATGAGAAATGGGGAGGGGGAACTCATCGGTCCATTATAGGAATGCAAATGGTTGGAAGCACTCAGGGCAGGGGGAGACCAAAGCAGATGTGGGAGCAGCTTGTCCATAAGGAAATGGTAGTTGATAGGGTGGATGGGGACATGTTGGGAAATAGGCAGTTGTGGAGGGTTAGAAAGTATTAACCAGACCCTGCCACATGCAGGATAAGGGTTTGATGATGATTGTCCATTTCCATGTGATCTGAAGGCAATTCCTCTAGTGCTCCTTGTTTGCATTATGTTAGGGACAAAACACCAATAAAGAAACAGATAAACAAGAAAGTCTTGCATGGAATGCAACAACATTTTGTGATAATTCTGGTGAAAATGCCATCACTGTAGCAAAATGTAAAGACTGTGGAGTTCTATGGTAATTATTGAATCATCTTAGTGCCATAAATTATTTCTGGATAACTACCTTTAACGTTTTATATTCAAAATAGCCACTGGGTACCTGGGTACCCTGGTTGTTGAAATGGCATAGGCAAATTCAAAAAAGAAAATATGTTATGATGCTTGGCACTCAAAATTTTTTACATATAATTAAAGAAAAAAGGTGAAATAGAGATGATCCTGGAGGACATAAAAAAAATTTTAATAATAAAATAATAAATTTTTACTTTAAATTGTCACGTGGGCACCCGGGTACTCGGTTGTTGACATAAGGGTTAATAGTGCTCATGAAGGCCAGGAATATTCCTGTCATTTAAAATTTTTAAAATGTCTGGCTTATGCACTAGTGAGAAGGCTGGGATGCACCAAGGTTCAGCACTAAGTCCATATCTGTTCATTCTGGTTATGGATGACCTGCTGATGAGAGTAAGAGAATGGGCCCTTCAGTGCATGGTACTTGCTGATGCTGTTCAGGTGGTATGAACATAATGAGAAGAGGGGAGGAGGAGCTCATTAAGGCCAAAGAAGACATGGGGGCTAGTTGTCCATAAGGATATGGTAATGTGTGGGGTGGATGGGGTCCTGGTTAAAGATAGGTAGGTGTGGAGGACTAGGCAGGGTAAGGGTATGAGGATGGTAATCAGGTAAACTTGCTACTAAATGTTGCATGGGTTAATAATGAAACATTCAAAGGAAAATGATATACATATTTTATTATTCAAAGAAGATTCTGCAAATGACATTCATTGTTTATCATGGGTGTTTTCTACAATGTGAAGCTCATCTACAATGAGATTTTGAATTTTTGACCTCAACATTAATTTATGGGTGGAAGGTATTTGCTTGAGATACGGAAGAAGGGATTTTAGAAAATGTAGGTCATTATCTTCTTCTTCCCTATCATTCTGTGAAGGGCATTCCAGCTTTCATCTCTCCAAGTCTATCATCTGCTGTTGAAAAGTCATGCCTTTATTTCTTTTCCTTTTCATGGTGGTTGCTGTAAGCCATGATTCATCAGGAACTTGGAGTACTGGGCTGCTGCTTGGCACCATTGCAACTTCTTGCACATGTGGGACACTGCAATATTCTGAAGTGATTTCATCCTGTGTGATCTCAGGACTGGGTGGAACTCCTTCTATTATTATCTCAGGGATATTGCTACTTGAAGGCCTGGGATCCATCAATCCTTCAAAAATTCCAAAGCAGAAAAGTGCACCCATTTTGGCATTTTACTTGGTGCGGCATCACCAGAGCTGGGCTTCATTGTTTTCTTCATTTCTTTTCTGAAGTTGTCTCTTAAACTCTTCCATTTGGCTTTTGCTATGTCTTCTGAAAAGAAGAAAGAAAATTGTGGCTTAGAATATACTATTTAACAACATTCAGTAACAAATTGTAGCATATTGCAATAGTGACCCTAAATTTAGATTATAATTTTTATTGTAGATATCTCTCTACAGATAGTTAGCATTTTCAATGAGAATTTCAAAATCCAGTATTTCAACAATTGTGAAAGTTTGTGAAGTCATCTGGCAAGTTCTGCAACCATTACATATGCCTATATCAAAAGAAGATCGACTTAAAGAAAAAGCTATGGAAACCAGTATTAAATGGAATTTTCCAAATTCCATAGGTGCAGTAGATGGAAAACATATAAGAATTAAGTGCCTTACAAACTCTGGCAGTCAGTATTACAATTACAAACAATATTTCTCAATTGTTCTTGAAGCAGTAGTGGATGCCCATTTGAAGTTCTTAGCTATTGATGTAGGTGCTTATGGCAAGGAAAGTGATGGTGGTGTTTTCTGATGTTTTTCCCTGTACTGCAGTTTAGAATCAGGTCAACTTGAGTTACCATCTCCTACCTCTTTACCACACTCCTGCACAGAAGTTCCTTACATAATGGTTGGTGATGAGGCATATCCACTAATAGACTATCTAAAGAAATCATACACTAGAAAGTCATCACAGGTTATCACATGGTAGATGGGTTTTTGAGTGTGCTTTTGGTGTATGTGCTGCAAAGTGGCAAATTTTAAATAAGTGCATAAAGACAAAAGTAGCTACTGTAATTAATATTATCAAAACCACCACATAACATAATAATAGACATTGAGGGACTAACTGAAGCAAATTTATTAAGAACAGGTGCAACTGAAGATGCAACTAATTCCAGCAATTTTACAAACCAAACCAGATCAAACAATGCTGCATCTTCTTCTGCAAAATCAATTAGGGACCAGTTTTGCCAATATTTTAATTTCCCTAGTGGTTCTGTCCCATGGCAAGATCGTGCAGTATTATGAACTGATTACATTTGTGGGGAATTTATGCATGTGTTGCAAGGTAATTTGCATCATATCTTTGTTATTATTTGCTTTATTATTTGCTAGTGTGTGTATTATCTCGTGTGCCTGGCTTTTTGGGGAAAACCCAAAAAAAACCAAAAAAACCAACCGCCTTTCTCAAGGCGACCAATGAGGTCATTGCAGAGTAACAGGATATGGTAGGGTTGCAGCTCTTGGGTCCCAGAAACGGTGCAGAAAGCTTGGCATGAGGTCGGCAGTTTAAGCCTGATCGCATGCTTTTGGTTTTGCTGCTCCCATCGTGCCTCATTGCAGTCATCTGCATAGACAGACGACGTGCTGTGTGGCAGCTGGGTGCCCAATTTCCCTGCAGCGGGAAAATTTATGTACTTTCAATTTTTATTTCTTTGATTATTTATTTCTTTAATTATTTATTTCTTTGAAAATTTATGTCTTCAATTATTTATATTTATATCTATTTTATGAGCTCAATGCCATCATTTCCTTTGCCATCTTCATGGATGGCATGAAGTCCTAGGACTAGTCCCTTTTGTAGCCTGTGTATAGTGACACTTAATGCCAGGTGAGTGTTAGACCTCTACTCACCTGGCAATGGTACAACCACTAATGAGTGTCTCTTGTGGGGTAGGACAGCACCCCCCACAGGTAGCCCTGCTTATGTTTCTGTGGGTCCTGGGCGTCTGACTGGGGTACCCCCAGTCAGAGCTGTCAAACAGAGTACAGGAGTCATGCTCAGATTAGGGACTTGGAATGTGGGGACCCTCACAGGGAAAACTGGGGAATTAGTGGACACCCTCAAGCACAGACACATTAGCATTGCATTCCTCCAGGAGACTAAGTGGAGGGGAAAAAGATCACGAATGCTGGGAGAAGGATATAAACTTATATACTCAGGTAGTGAAACAGGACGCAATGGGGTGGGCATAGTATTGAGTAGGGAACTGCAACAGGGGATCACATCAGTCAATAGAATTAGTAGTAGGATAATGTTAGTCACAGTAGTCTGGCAGGGTATAGAGCTTCACCTCATATGTGCCTATGCCCCCCAAGCAGGTCTGGGTGACACAGCTAAAGCAGATTTTTGGAGTGACTTTGATGAAGTAGTGCAGTCAGTAAGCAGTACAATTAGACAGGGCAAGGGAAATGAGCACCTAATTATTGGGGGTGATTTTAATGCCCATGTGGGCAAGGATGGTTCAGGATATGAAAAGCTACATGGAGGATGTGGGTATGGGACAATGAACCCTGAGGGTCACAAGGTCCTTGAGACAGCAAGAGCACATGGCCTTGCATTGGCCAATACATGTTCAAGAAGAGGGAGAAGCACCTAATCACATTCCAGTCCCCACAGGGGAGGTCATAAATAGACTTCTTCATGGTTAGGGAGCAGCACAGGGCAGAGATACAAGATTGCTGGGCACTACTCAGTAAGGATTTCCAGAAGGAGAGTGGCCATAAGCTGCTTATGGCAGAAGTCCTAATGACAGGAGTAGTTAGGAAACATACCTGGAAAGGAGAATCCGTTATTAGGTGGTGGAAGTTGCCCACCAAGGCAGAGGAATTCAGGCAGGAGGGTCTCAGCAAGATTGACTGGGACTGGGATGGGTCAGCCAATGCCATGTGGGACAGGGTGGCTAGGAAAATTAGGAGATGTGGGGAGGCACTGTTTGGAATGGGTAGAGTAGGAGGCACTTCCCAGGGTAGGCAGACATGGTGGTGGAATGAGAAGGTGGAAGCTGCCATCAAACTAAAGAAGGCAGCTTTCCATAGATGGAGGGAAATAGGGGATCAGGTTTCCAAGACAGACTACATTCAAGCAAGGAAACATGCCAGGAGGACCATTGCCCTAGCTAAGTACCAGAAGTATGAGGCACTATATGAAACGCTGGGAACAAGGGAGGGAGAGAATGCAGTTTTTAGACTGGTGAAGAACAGGGATAGAACTAATAAGGATGTTACCAGGGCCCTAACCGTAAAGGATTCCAATGGCTGGTAGGTCCACCATGGAACCAATCTTTATTCTAAGACAGATGATAGAGAAGCATAGAGTAGCAAAGATGGACCTCCATGCAGTATTTGTTGTCCTGGAGAAGGCCTATGATAGTGTCCCTAGACAGGCTCTG
Organism: Trigoniulus corallinus; assembly: GCA_013389805.1. NCBI lineage: Eukaryota > Metazoa > Arthropoda > Diplopoda > Spirobolida > Trigoniulidae > Trigoniulus > Trigoniulus corallinus. Next base: position 5,900,316 of record JAAFCE010005724.1, read on the forward strand.
TGTAGCATTTTAAGGAAGAAAGGGGTTGATGAGAGCCATATTAGGATAGTGCAGGATATGTATGATGGTTCCATCACTAGGATGAGGACAGCATGGGGTAACACTGCAAGCTTCAACGTGCAGGTTGGTGTGCATCATGGGTCAGCACTTAGCCCATACCTATTCACTCTGGTAATGGATGAGCTGCTGACGGGAAGAGGGGAATGGGCCCTCCAGTGCCTGGTATTTGCAGATGATGTGGGAAGGCTCGAGGAGTCCAAGGAGGATGCACAAAAGGGCCTACAAGGCATTAAAACAGCAATGGCAGGAGGGGGCCTTAACGTTAACATGAGGAAGACTGAGTACCTGGCTTTCAATTTTAGTGGCCAGGGGCAAGAGGATGAGTTACGTTGTGGGGGAAAGGGGATCCTGGTGGTGCAGGAATTTTGCTATCTAGGATCAGTTTTCCAGAGTAATGGGGAGATTGATTCTGACGTCACCCATCAGATTAATGGAGGATGGTTGAAGTGGAGACAGGCAAGTGGGGTCCTGTGTGACCGCAGGGTCCCAATAAAGTTGAAGGGCAAAGTTTACAGAACTGTCGTTAGGCCCGCTATGCTGTATGGCTCCGAGTGTTGGGCAGTTCGGAATAACCATGAAAGGCAAATGCAAATGGCAGAGATGCGAATGCTGCGCTACATGTGTGGGGTGTCATGATCCGACAGAATGTGAAACAATTATGTTAGAGGTAGCTTGGGGTGGGGGACATTGCAGATAAGATGGGAGAAAAGCGTTTGAGGTGGTATGGGCATGTGATGAGGAGGGGAGAGGAGGAACTTATTAGGTCCATTGTGGGACTGCAGGTAGGTGGGGGCAGTAGGGGTAGAGGACGACCAAAACGGACGTGGGAACAGGTGGTGCAAAGGGACATGGAGGCATGTGGGGTGGAGGGGGACGTGGTGGGGAATAGGTGGGAGTGGAGGATTAGAACCCACAGACCTGACCCTGCCTAGGGCGGGAGAAGGGTGAGATGATGATGATGATGATATGTGCCTTCTTATACCTTTCAATCCCTGCCTTTAGCATGTAATGTTGACCCAGTTTGGTTTTCAAACATTCAGAATCAACTCCAAAAGTAGTGCAATAGTGGGTTTTGGTCCCTGAAAACCCCATGTCATAATGAATTTTTAATGTTCATCCTTATAATTTTATAAAGGGAAGTTTTGACCCCCTATCATACTTCAGCATTTTGTAATATCAATTAACCATTGTATTTAACATTTTATCTCATAAAGAGCTTACATACACCTTATGGTTATTCAGAATTGTGATATTAGGGAGTTTTATTGCAGCGTTTTTTTCTGACAAGCGCTATGCTAAGTAGACGAACTGTCTACTGCACAACTTCAAATATAGCAGGCGTCAAAATTAACGTATGGTTTTGTGTATGGTTTTTTTTAGTACGACCATGTTTACGTTTCCCATTGCAACAACAAAAAAATGGCTGACAGTGCAAAAGCAGTGAAATGGACTCATTTCACTCCACATAGGGATGTAGTGCTTTTAAAGAAGTTCTTAATAAAAACCCAAGATTGGTAAATAATCTTTGGGAACCTACAGGAAAGACATTGTCTGAGATGTGGGAAAATTTGATGACATCTCGGACAGTGAATGATTGGACATGGCATTTAATAAAAATGTTCAAGAAGAATGACAGAGTCAACCTCCTAAAGTAGTAAAAACATTTTAAATAAAAAAACTTTATTGATAAAAAATATGAGCGACAGGTATTGGCAAGGTATTAATTAAGTGCTGTAAAAAAATTGCTAGAATTAACAAGGCTGCTAGACAATGTTGTGAGCATGTTGCTAGGATATGCAGTATATCTGCTATAATTATTGTTAGAATATGTTACATGTTAGAATATGTCAGCATGTTAGAATATGTTAGCATGTTAGAATATGTTAGCATGTTAGAATATGTCAGCATGTTAGATAGAATATGTAAGGATGTTAGAATATGTTAGCATGTTAGAATTTGTTAGCATGTTAGAATTTGTTAGCATGTTAGATTTTGTTAGCATGTTAGAATTTGTTAGCATGTTAGAATATGTTAGCATGTTAGAATATGTTAGCATGACACAAACACATTTTTTAAATAAGTAATAGGGACATTTTATTTTTTTAGGTTTGGTACTGAGGAGGAATATTAGGTGCATTTTGGCAATTGACCAGGTCACTTGGTCACATTGTTTTAGAAACAATACAATTTGGCAGTGCACAAGCTGGTTTGGTCATTTGTTTTGGTCAACTTTGGTCAGACCAAAGGATGACCAACATGACCAAAATAAAATCGTGGTCTGTGCATTGGGTCAACGAAAAATAAAAATGGTGACATGCTGCAACCAGTTGTAGCAGATGATAGAAGGTACTGGTAACAAGTTTAAATTATACAAATCCATTTGTTGTATTAATTTAGTGATATTTTAGTTTGGATAATTCATTTTTTTAAGTTTATTGAATTTATTATTTTTTTAACTTTAGTGAATTCGTTTTTTAGTTCATGAATTATTTTAGTTTAGCAGATTTTTTTTTCATTTTAGTGAATTCATATTTTCTTTTAGCTTAGTGGATTCATTTTTTTTTATTTTAGCGAATTGTTTTTATTTGGTAGTGGATTTGGTTTTAAGTTAAGGGAATTCATTTTCTGAAGTTTAATGAATTCCTTGTTGCAGGTCCTAAAATGTCTGACCAAAGCGTTTTGGCAATCTCTTTTGGTCAGACCAAACATGATATTGTGGTCAAACCACAATTGACCAGGTCAATCGCAAAAACGTGCCTATTGTGAGAGGGATCAGATGTTGCAGGAGTTATGTGAGTTGCAAAATGATGCCCAACCTTGTCAACTCATAACACATGTAGACTTATATTCTCCACAGGTTTTGCCATACACAGGTGTGGTATAATTGTTACACCTAGTATTGTTGTTGACATGTATGTTTTAATACTCACTTTATGTTTACTAGGAACTAGACTGAGGGAAACTTTAGCAGAATTGCATGACAATAATTTGCCACTACCAATGATGACCCCACCATCACTGATGATGATCCCACCACCACAACCTATGATGACCACCACCACAACCTATGATGACCACCACCACCACAACCTATGATGACCACCACCACCACAACCTATGATGACCACCACCACCACAACCTATGATGACCACCACCACCACCTATGATGACCCCTCCACCACCAATTGCAGTTCCTGACAAGGAAAATGAAAAACTGAAAGGTAAAAGATATTTTTGTTATAACCTGACACACACCATTGTTGTGTAATTGGCCGGTTTCAGGATGGGCTTGACAAAAAAGGCAAAAGACTGGCATAGAACTTTTGCAGTATCAGGCCACTGGTGATATTGAAATTAAGCAGAGGGACCAGGACATCAGAAGCTGGGAGGCTGAAAATGAGGCCAAACGACTTGAGATTTGTGAAAAGGAGCTCCATTTAGAGCAACAGCATTTTGATATCAAGAAGGAATTGCAGTTGAAATTCTTAGAGATGCAGATTAAGGAAAGAGAAGTTCATCTTGAATTAGAGTCAAGAAACCTTGAGGTCCGGCTGCATTCAGAGGGCAGCAAGGACTGGCTAATCAAGGCTTTAATTTGAAGAAATGTTAAATAAATTAATTAAATAAATAAATTACAATTGCAAAATTTGTATATGTCATTGTTTATTAATACTGATATTTAGAAAAGAACTACATTATTCACCTACACTTAAATATTCTTCTATGGATGGTGGAAGGCAAGTAAAGTAGCATAATATGTGGTTCTCATATAGACAAGTGTGGCAGTTAAGGAGAATAACTGATGTTTTGCAGATAAAAATCAAATTGTGTTTGAATATTTTTTGATTTTTTTAAAATTATTCAAAGCAAACAGAGAACAGAGATTTCCAAACCCCCATTCAACAGATTGCCTTATGGTTGCCATCCTGGTGTTGTATATCTGCTTTTCTTCACTGAGAGCAGCTCCCCAAATGGTTTTTTTTATTAATTCAAGCTGTGGATAGGCTGGATCACCATATATCACAAATTTCTTTCCTGATGGAAATACAGCCACCTCTTCAAGTTTCTCATACAACCCACTTCTTGCTAGAATCCCTGTAAACGTTAATCATTGTAACTTATATCATTCTTGAAACAAAAACATAATCTTTGAATCATACCTGCATCATGCCATCACCCCGCAAAAGGTCCATGATGGCTGATAATAATGCCTGATCATAGCTTGATATTTTAGGGCATGCATTTTGGCAATAAGATGATTGGCAAATGGCTCTTGAAGTTCCATCAATGAACCCAAAGCAAAATGGCTCACAGCCTCCTTGTTTTGTTATACTCTGTGAATGTAATAATTATTCGAATGACACCTCTTCCCAGAGTTATAAAGTAATATGCTAGAATATATTCTGACCAAGCTGTATTCTTCTAATTTCTCCTCTGTAAGCCATTTGTGACTCTTGAGGCCTTGTAGAAGGCATCCAAAATTTTGCATAATGTGGTTTGTAACAAGTGTACAAATCTGGCTTATTGCTGCTTTATCACAACTGAATGTTCTTTCTAAATCACACAGCCAGTTAGGGTGTGAAAGTCTATGCAGCAGAATGCAAAGTGCTTCAGCCCTTGGTAAGACATGACTATAAGTACAGATCACAGTGAAATTCAAGAAAAAATAAAGAAAGTTACCTGGTAAATTTGTAGAATTGCATATTTTAACACTATCAGGTATACTAAGCATCTTTTGCAATAGTGTTAGGTGCTGCTTTTCAAAACGAAACATTCCCTTGAAAATGGCATCATCAATGGCATGCACATCAACAATACCACATGCTGCAGGGTGGTTTTTGTGGCTGTCTTGGCTGGCATAAATGAACCAACATGGCCAAATCTATGTCCTTCACTGGTAATTCATTTATTAATCAAAGCATTATAATTTTCTCCATGCCTTCTCTTCTTATTTTTCATTGAATAAAATGCATGTGTGGTGTTTTAAACAATAGTTGTGATGATCTTCCATTAGATGGCACTAATGTACCAGAGGTTGCATTGAAAATGCTGCAATAAAACTTCACTTTTATTTTAATTCATATGCTAGTCACATGGTTTGTGTATGTTCTTGCATCAACGCTGCAATAAAACTCCCTACTTATACCAAATAATTGTGCATTTAAAAATTTGGCTGAAATTGAGATAGGGCCATACTGTATATGACCCCAAATTGCAATTCTAGTAACTGTAAACTGATGTTTTTATCCATAAATTGTTACTCTTATTTCATTAAAATATAAAAATACTTACTAGTTACTCCCATTTGTAATGCAACATTATCCCATTTTTTGTCTATGCATTCTTGGTTGTGGTATTGTTTTCTTTTGTGATCCCAGAAAAAGGGTCACTTCAAAACCTTTGAAATTAAAAATCATGCCAAGAATCGTGAAGAAAAGAAGCATCAATCAAATTGATTTGTTCACAGCTTCCGCCTCCAGTGAATAGGTCGAGCTACCTGGTAGCCACTTTGTGCTACACATGGCCATTTTGGACAGCACCATTGATATATGTTTTCCCTCTTTGAGTGGCAGCATGTGCATGCCCTCTCACACTGCCACTTGGGAGATAGCCTAAGGCCCTGGCCACTCCAAGCACTACACTGTTCCACAACCATCACCTTGATCATCTAGTAATCTTTCAAAAGCATATGTTTAAGGTATCTGCATCCTTATCTAGTGGGGAGCGACGAGTTGCATTGGACACACCAGTTCTTGTCTGATCACTGAAGTTAAGCAACGCAAGCCCAGTTAGTACTGACACGGGTGGTCGCTCGGGAAAGCTGGGTACTGCTAATATCCTATAATCGTTGCATTAGTGTAGTGTCTGTGCAGACTATGCACTAGAACTATGCAGTGGACGGGTCTCTAATTACCTTGTAGTTGATGGGACCTTAAACACCAACAAACCAACTCATCTAGTGAGGCACCTTGTTTTCTGTTGTCCAAACTTGGTGCACCATCATTGAACCAGTCCATATGCACTCTTCTTCTCGATGTGAGGTCAGTTCATTCTTCCCCATCACTCTTGTTCCAACTTGTGTATGGAGCATTTAGTCCAGCTCCTTCCTGGTCATGCCCCCTCTGTGTCCCTCAACACTCTACCCATTCCTGGTGGTTTGCAGAGCTAGGAGCTGTGCATGCAGTCATTGCTTATCTGCACCTTCTTTGGAAGCTCTCTGGCATTGCCTAATTAGACAGTATTCTCCAGTGGTCACAGGTACTACAGCTGGATGGTGAAGGAAGCTCTTGGACATGGCAATGCCTTTCTCCAGCTAAAAACTGACGTCACCAAGGTGTTCGATTCAATTGACCCAGGGGTCAGTGCTTGTGCACTTATTATTCAATGCAGCCATGGCTTCACTCCCCTGAGTATGTGGAGAGTGGAAGCTGTGGTCTTTCACTGACATTAAAGCTGTTGTCTCTACATACCACGAGATTCATTCCTCTCCATCCAAACTTCAATTACTGGGCATTTTTCCCATCTTACCTATTCATACCACTTGAGACATATGAATATCCATGCTGAAAAGACTCAGAAAATCCTATCTCTGCCTAAAGTGTTTTCTTTAGCATCCACTGATCCCAGTTTGCCTATGAGGATCCTCAGGGTTACTGGTGATCCTGCCCTTAAGGCTCAGGCCACACAGAACGTGATCTGTCACAGTGGGCAGCAATCTCTAACTGTGGTGGGAAAGTGATCTATTTGCAATGCAACAAATTATATTAGGACAGTCACACAGAAGGCAATCTGTTGCAGCGATCTATTTTGGCTTGCAGTGATCCGGATAGACAAAATTACATTTATATTGCACGATCACCTTGTCAGTTTGACAAAAATGAGTGAACAAACTACTGAAATATTGATAGATGAAGTTCAAAAATATCCCTATTTATTTGATACATTGCATGAATATTATAAAAATGTTGTTAAAAAGGCTGAAGCATGGAGTGAAATAGGCAAAGAACTGACTATTACAAGTGAGTACCTATGTATCTTATTTTATTTTTAACAAATAATATAAGTAACCCTACAAACACAAACCAACCCACAACTTAGAAAGTCATTGACATGCAAAATTGGAGTCAAATTTCCTCCCAAACATTTTTAAAAATGTCAAAGAACAATGAAATCTTATTGGAAATGTCCTTGTGGAAATTATGCACACAAATTCAATAATGCAGATGGATGGACCTTTCAAACTAGTGAAAGTTTTAGTACTAAAATTCTGTAGTAGGGATACTTGATTAAAAGTGGGTGTAACCACATGTTTCATGTTACATGCCTCATATTCTGGCAAAGTAATTTGCACTGTTCTCGAACCTGAATTGCAGCATTGGTTGGCTTTCGATTGGTGAGCACAGTTGACACGAATGCATGTACAGGCCAACAGTCTTCTCCAGTTTCAGTGGCAGTGCATTCTCTGTTGTTGTTTGATATAATATAATTGTGCAAACAGCATGCTGCTTTTACAATATATTCCACACTTTCAACAGGCATTTCAATAGCTCTCAAGAATACACAGCATTCCATAGCCAATATACCAAATGCATTTCTGAAAACATGACGTGCCTGGCTGAGCTGAGCACTGAATTGTTTCTTTCTTGAATTGTTGGTTATTTCAGCTTTGGGGTAAGGTCTCATCAAATATATTTGAAGTGAAAAGCCTTCATCACCTACAAAAACATGAGGAACAGGGGTGTTTGTACCTTGAAGTGACTTTGAAGGCAGAATAACTTTTTCATCAATGTACTGTCGGTAGAAAGATGAATGCTCAAAAATTGCACTGTTGCTGTGACGTCCACAATTTCCTATATCAACTACCAAAAACTTGTAGTATGGTTCAACTATTGCTAGGAGGACAATAGAAAAAAAAATTTGTAGAAGAAGAATGGTGATGCACTGTTATTTGGGCATTTTTGTTTTGTAAGTTTCCCATCTATGCTTCCAAGGCAGTTTGGGAACCCCGAAAGTGTTGAGAATTCTTTCTCAGCTTTCTTCCATATCTGTGTTGTAGGTGTAGGTAAATTCCAACTTTCTCGACATACTTCTTTCACAATATTGGAAATGGCTAAACAACTCAATCGAAAAGAAAAGGCTATGGTCTGGTGATTATCACCAGTAGCCAGATATCTAAAAAATATAATTGTAATTTTAAATTTCACAAAAATTTATTTACGTTTAATTTTACAATTCACTTTTTAAGGCGAGGCAGCAAAACAGAAATGGAAAATTTTATGGGATTGCTATATGAGATACAACAAGACCACAAAAGGTGTAACAGGGCAGGCCAAAAAGTATACAAAGTGGCCATGGAGTACTCATATGACGTTTGTGGATGACACATTCCAATTTCGTCCCCCAAGTAGTAATGTATCAGAAAGTTCAATTGAGGATATGAGGCCTCCTGATGGAAATGATGATGACACAACAGAACTCACTGAACTGTCTTCAAAATACCACCTCCAGTTCCAAGAAAGTCAAAACTGAAGTCTAATCAATTACAAGCTAAAGGGAATACATCTTCCCTCTCAGAAATTGGCAAAGCAATCACATTTTTGCAAAGCAAGCCTACAAGGCAACTACAGTTTGACAGAGTAGATTACTTGTTTCTGAGTTATGCAGAAACTTTTAAAAAATTCCAGTCAAGAACTCAAGCTATGATTAACTTAGAGATTGCTACACTCTTTTCAAGAATTGAAATGAATGAGCTTCCTCAATCAGTATCACCAGTAACATCACCAAATTCAAGTTCCTATGAGTATCAAACACTTGTCTACCCCAACTGGTCAAATACTAACCCCATTTACTGTGAAAATGTCAGGGAATCACCTTCCACTAGTAATACAGTCAAATGTGGATGTGAAATTCATGAACAGTTTTCTGCCTTATAACAATGCTTATGTACCTACTTGTTTTTTCGTGGTTTAGATTCTCATCTTTTCTTATTTTTTCTGCAATACAGTAACATAATATTAATCTGATTGTTTACATTCATAAATTTGCCTACATGACTTACCACAAGCCAATGGTTAGTCTTTGCTTTTTTCCAATTGGTTTTCTCCAGTTCATTGTGCACTTATAATTCCTCAGGTTATGTAATTCCTCAAAACATTCTCGGGATATAAGAAAATATTTGAAAAACCAATCTTCATGTGATTGTAATTCAACGCATAAACGGTGCTATTCCAAAAATTTTTTTCTCTTCACATTGATATCATGTGAAGAGTTACTTTGTAGTGCTAATAGAAGGAGTTGCTCCTCATTCGAACTACTCATTTTTCCCAACAAAAATAGTTGGATGAAAAAGAAAACCTGAAATGGGTCGCTCATGAAAATATCACGCCCTATGTGGCGTTTCCCTATCACAGACCATGACAACGGTCGCACAATTTATTCCTGCTGCAATAGATCACGTTCTGTGTGGCTGAGCCTTTAGTTTCCTTGATCACTGTAATGCACATATAGCCAAGCTTAATACAGTAGAACTCCAATTATCTGAAACAATCAGGACCGGACCCCATTTGGATAATCAAAAATTTGGATAATTGGATTATTTCCGAGGAAGGGGTCTAATTTTATTTATCACTGTTTGTATGTTGAAAATGGGAGAAAAAACTATTTTTAAATGAAAAGAGCTTTTAATTAATTAAATGAAAAGACAACACTTTTACATATTAAGCATACTTAAAAGGGTTATACATTAGTACAGTATGTACAGTCCCTGGCCGAATTATTAGATGCACCTTGTTTTTTGACGATTTTTGCCATTTTTGCCATCGACTAAAAACATTTTTCAACATTTTGGAAGGATAAAAAAACAGTATTTGATGGCTATAGAATTAATTATATTAAAAATAATAAATCTATCATTTTTTTTGAGTATTTTGTTAAGCCACCTTTGGCTGCGATTAATGATTTATTTCACCTTGGCATACTGTTAGTACTCTTTTGCACTGATTCTTGCATATATGAGTGATGATTCCACACATTAATTATTTTTCTATCAGCTGTTTCCTTCTGGTAAAAACTTCTGTTGCAACTTCTCTCTTAATGAACTCCTAAACATTTTCTGTTGGATTGATTTCTAGAGAATTACCTGGAAAAGGCAATAAAGGAATATTTTTTTCTTATCTAGAAATGCTTTTATATACTTGGCAGTATGACAAGACGCTCCATCTTCCATAAATGTAAATTTATTCACCATTTAGAAAAGAATCCTTTAACTGAGTGAAAAGTCAGTTAATCAGCACTTGTGTTGCATTGTCGCAAAATGCAACAACGTTGCTTTACAATCAAAGTAGCACTGCAACCAACCGAGATACTTCACCACACAGTTATGTTGTCATAACAACATAAAAGATGCAACGTGCAACGTTCCTTTTTGTTGCACCAGAAAACTTACAATTTAAATTTAAATTGTTAGATTGTACTTTCGTGCACGCATCATATTCGCAAATTCAAATTTTTGAATAACAAAAAAAAGAAAGTAGCAAAAAGAGATTCAGTAGGTTATAAAACTTCATCCTTACTAATCACAGTTTTTGTATGCTCCATATATATCAATGTTAATTCCTATTATATCACAAAATATAAGTTCAATATAAATACTATTAATTAATATTATTTATTAATATTGTTCTGATGTAAGAAAGGGTATTTGAATTATTTCACAAAGTTATTGTGTAACTTGATGATTATCATCCTTATTATTAAACGTCTAAAAGACTAATAATTATACCTCCGTTACATGTGTGGAATTTTAATGAACACGCAAGAGATTTAAAGAATATTCATAACTGATCAAGATTTATTTAGTGCAACCACAAGCCAATAGAAGAATGCACATTTAAAATTTCAACATAATTCCTGAATCTCGCAACATATTGGTGACCCGGACGTTATTCCACCATATGGAACAAAAAAAAGGAACCACACAACTAATACTATAGCAAGAGATACAAATTATTAACGAAGCTTATTCAGTGATATACAGAGTCGGAATATTACAATTGTGTGTGCTACACATAATCTACTTATTTTTTTACATACAAAACACACTACACAGTATACAAACTAATAGTAAGGATTTATTCTAATTAAGGACAACTGATGGTAAGACAACTAATTCAATTACATAATAGAAAATATGGAGGGTCCTTCATCATTCCCGACATTCCGTACCAACTTAACAGATGAAGATAATGCGGAATGCAATGCGTTACAACAAGGAACAAAATTTCTCAAACTTCCTCTTTATTGGGCCCATGATCCGAAAACATGGTTCGCTATCATCGAACACCGTTTCCAGGTATACCAAGTAAGAAGCGATGCCAAAAGGTTTGACTTCACAGTGGACATGTTACCACCGGAAGTCATCGCAGATGTGAGGGACCTTATCCTCCAACCGCATGACACAGCTTCGTGCGAAACACTTAAACAAGCCATAACTCAAAGGAATACACCCACCCCACAACAACAACTGCAGCAACTCTTACATGGCCTGCAACTAGGGGATAGGAAACCAACTCAACTGTTGCGACATATGCAAAAGTTGGCCAGAAAATTGGTTTCCACCCCCAACAACCAACTATTGCTAAGAGAACTTTTTATAACTCGCTTACCACGTCAAGTTAAAATAGCTTTGGCCACCACCGACGCTTCCACACCACTAGACAGGTTAGCCAAAATGGCGGATAAAATCATAGAAGTCCTTGACCCCACGAACCAACAACTCAATCCCATCACCACCTTAATTAACAACACACCAACCACAAGTATGGATGCATCCAGAGCCATTAACGACCAACACCCTTGTCTAGAAAAATTGAATGACCTTCAGAAGCAGATGTTGTCACTCGAAAATAAAATCCAATCGATTTTATATGACAGACGATCTAATTATTCTCCCAGGTCAAGATCAAGGTCAAAATCAAGATTTCGTACCACAACTACAAACAACAACACCTTACAGTGTTGGTACCACCGCACCTTTGGGGAAAAGGCCAAAAAATGTACACATCCCTGCATTGTCAAGATGGGAAACGTGTAGACCTTTCTTCCTTAAAGGTGGAGGTTGAAAAGGGACCAACAACCACCTACCTTTTCTTTTTTGCAAGATATCGCTAATAATTTTAGGTTTTTGGTAGACACGGGTGCGGAATTTAGTGTGCTACCAAGAAACAAAATAAACCCTAAATTACTAACATACAGCGACCTTAAATTATACGCTGCTAATCAATCCACCATTGACACCTTCAGAAACTGTTGGATCAGTTTGGACTTAGGTTTAAGACGGTCTTTCCCATGGTCTTTTATAATCGCGGACTGTCTCCACCCTATTCTCGGTGCTGACTTTCTAGCACATTATAGTCTAGTTGTAGATGTCGGTCGTCGAATATTACGCGACCGCATCACAGATTTAGAGGTCACAGGTTTCAAAGTCCCAAGGACAGACAATTATCAAAAATTATCTAGTATATGTCCTGACTTTCATCCCACATACAAAGAACTACTAAAAGAGTTTATAGATATAACTATCCCTCGCACAAGTTCAACTGAAGTGATGCATTCAGTAGTTCACCACATCGTCACTACAGATGGACCCCCAACACACACCAAGGCTAGACGACTGGACCCTGCAAAATTAAAAGCAGCAGAAGAAGAGTTCCGACAACTCCATGAACTCGGTTTCTTATGGCCATCTTCCAGTCTATGTTCCAATCCACTTCACCTAGTCAGTAAAAATGATAAATGGCATATAGTCGGTGATTTCAGGGCTCTCAATGCCCGAACAGTGCCGGATCGATACCCCATCCCACACATCAAAGACTTCACTGCACAATTACAAGGTATGCAAGTATTCAGCAAAATTGATCTGGTTAAAGCATACCACCAAATTCCAGTCGCGAGTGAAGATGTCCCAAAAACAACCGTTACAACACCCGTTGGATTATTCGAGTACACTAGGATGCCTTTTGGACTCCGAAACGCTGCACAAACCTTCCAACGTTTCATGGACATGGTTCTTGCTGATCTTCCTTCCGTCTTCACGTATATCGACGATATGCTAGTTGGCAGTATCAGCGATACCGAGCATCAACAGCATCTTCGCCTAGTTTTTGAACGACTACGAAAATACGATTTAATCATCAATGCATCTAAATGCGTATTTGGCATAACAAGACTGTAATTCCTCGGACACACCATCGATTCAATTGGTATAACCCCTCTGCCAAAAAAAAAAGAAGACATCCAAAATTTTGCAAACCCGAATCTAAACGCTCACTCCGTAGATTCCTTGGTTTAATAAATTTTTACCATCGTTTCATCCCCCATTGTGCTGATATACTCCAACCACTACACAACTTATTAAAAGGAAAATCCAATAAGAACGGTCCAATCCATTGGAACGAAGAAACAGAACAAGCCTTCCACAAAGCAAAATCAACTCTCTCTCAATCAGTACAACTATTTCATCCCAGCTCTGCACCCGACAACAAAATTGCTCTTTTTATGGACGCTTCGGACAATGCTGTGGGAGCTGTAGTCCAAAAACTAATAAATAATAACTGGCAACCACTGGGATTTTTCTCCTGAAAACTGCAACCTTCCAAAACAAAATACAGTGTGTTTGGAAGAGAGCTACTTGCTATCTACCTCGCTATTAAACACTTTCATTATTTACTAGAAGGAAGGCATTTTACAGTTTACACCGACCACAAACCTCTCACATATGCCATGAACACTAGCATTGAGAAGCACTCACCAGGGGAAGCTTGCCACCTAGATTTCATATCTGCCTTCACTACAGATATCTAATATGTTACAGGCTCAGCCAACATCTTTGCAGATACTCTATCTAGAACGACAATACACAACCTATTGACTACAACAGGTTCATTAGATTTGGAACAATTCCAAGCAGCACAACTTACCGACATTGTACATAGTATGCAACCCTCAATCTCTAGATGTCAGTCTTACACCAATACCAGGTTCACACATTAACCTATATTGTGACACCACACTGTCATGACCTCATCCATTGGTACCATTGTTCTTTAGACGACAAGTTTTTAACAACTTACACAACATCTCACATCCAGGCATCACAGCAACTCAAAAACTAGTCACTGAACGTTTTCTCTGGCCATCTATAAACAAAGATATAAGAACATGGACCAAAACATGCATACAATGCCAAAAAAGTAAAGTACAACAACATACATTATCCACTCCGGTTAGCTGCACTCCACCAACAACTAGATTCGAAAGGATACACATAGATATCGTCAGACCTCTACCACCTTCACAAGGAAACCAATACATTCTGACATGTATTGATCGCTTTACACGTTGGCTGGAAGCCATTCCCATCACAGACAGCACAGCTTCAACAGTAGCACAAACTCTTATCCAACATTGGTTCGCTCGATTCGGCATACCAAACACCATTACCACTGACAGAGGACGACAATTCGATTCGTTACTTTTTAACCAACTATGCGATATACTTAGTGTCAAACATATTCATACTACATCCTATCATCCCGCATCAAACAGCATGATAGAACGATTTCATCGTCAACTCAAAGCAGCACTGAAGACCACAGGAGATCCACTACACTGGAATGTTCATCTGCCCATCATCCTCCTTGCATTCCATTGCGCCATAAAAGAAGATCTGAAGGCATCACCAGCTGAACTAGTGTACGGTACTATGTTATGCCTACCCAGCGACATCTTCATTCCGGAATACAATGCTTTAACCAGGGGTGATTTCCTTCAAAATTTGAGGTATCACATGCATGCTCTGATCCACAAACAACCACGCACACCAACAGCACAACATTTTTTTCATAACCCAAATTTGGATACAGCCTCACATGTTTTTATCCGTGCTGGTAACTCTAGACACCCTCTCACTCCACCATACGATGGACCTTTCAAAATTTTAAGCAAAAATAAGAAATACTTCACATAGACATCAATGGATGTTCTGACAATGCCACGATAGACTGACTTAAACCAGCATTCTTATCTGATTTTGACATCACTAGTTTACCATCTGATAAAACAACAGAAACCTCTGATGCATCAACAGAGGAAACATTACCCTCACAAACAACTCTTCCACAACATGTATCACAGCCTACTGAACACCAACCACATACTACTGGCATACCACCTCAACCCACAGGTATGACCACTAGGTCTCGTGCTCGTGTCAACCATGTTTGTTTCCAATAACACATGAGTCCAACAAACTCATTTCACTCCCTTAGCTTTATTTCTTCCAGGGGGTATTGTTGCATTGTCGCAAAATGCAACAACGTTGCTTTATGACAAAGTAGCACCACTAGTTGTTTTCACTGCAACCAACCGAGATACTTCACCACACAGCAGATATCTTTTATGTTGTTATGACAAAATAAAAGATGCAACATGCAACGTTCCTTTTTGTTGCACCAGAAAACTTACAATATAAATTGTTAGATTGTACTTTCGTGCATGCATCGTATTCGCAAATTCAAATTTTTGAATAACAAAAAAAAAGTAGCAAAAAGAGATTCACTAGGTTATAAAACTTCATCCTTACTAATCACAGTTTTTGTATGCTCTATATATATCAACGTTAATTCGTATTATATCACAAAATATAAGTTCAGTTTAAATACTATTAATTAATATTATTTATTAATATTGTTCTGATGAAAGAAAGAGTATTTGAATTATTTCACAAAGTTATTGTGTAACTTACGACGATTATCATCCTTATTATTAAACATCTAAAAGACTAATAATTATACCTCCGATACATGAGTGGAATTTTAATGAACACGCAAGAGATTTAAGGAATATTCATAACTGATCAAGATTTATTTAGTGCAACCACAAGCCAATAGAAGAATACACATTTAAAATTTCAACATAATTCCTGAATCTTGAAACACTTGCTTGTATTGGTGCTTTCTTATGATGTCCTGTAGCACATACAAACACCCAGTGCCCTTTCCACTGATTACAGACCATATGTTCACTTTTGTAGGATTCTTGACAGTTTGAATAACACATTTATCAGGAAATTTTTCCTCTGGATTCATTCTAACATCTTGAGATTTATTGGCTAAAATTTCACAAGTGCTTTCTGCACTGAAGCAAACCTAAAACTTTTAACCCAGTGTTACATATGCACTGCCTTAACTTAAATATTTAATGAATAATGATTTATAGAAGTGTAAATTAAAATCCTGATGTTGTTTTGCCTATTTCAATCATTTGGCTTTCATGGCTGCTGTAAATTTTGGCCTCCTGGCTGGTCTGTGTCCTTTAAATTTATTTTGGCAAGATGGCGGTTGTTGTTCTTTCAGATGCAACAATACCACTATTTTCAAGGTTAGATTTTATCTGCTTCATAGTTGCAAATTGAATTTCATTGCAAATCTTTTTTAAGAACCTGTCAGTTCTTGGAGTAAATATCTGTTTTCAGTCACATTATCTTTTTCTTTTTGGTTCCAAATCTACACCTGATTCAATTTTTTTTGTGCTTCTTATAGGAATACTCTGATAAGTCTACTTTTAGAGAAATCTCTGCTATTTGAGAGCAGTTCTGATTTTAGAAGTGATTTAACGTCTGCTGTCTTCCTTGGTGTTAAATCAGCCACTTTACCCATTGTTCAAAATTAATAGATATTAATTGTTGACCAAAAACCAATTATGCACAACCTCCACCACTTTTAAGATCAAAATAATGATATTAGCATTGCTTGTGAATGTGCCACTATGAGCATGTTCAAACATGCACAGACTTATTTGTAGCAACTAAAAGAATTAGCATGACCCATAGATCACATGACTCACAACTGTAAAATCATAGCTGAAACTCAAAGAGAAATAAGTAATGAACATAAAAGTATTGAATTGTGGTCATCTAAATCAATTTAATTAAGAAAATGGTCCTCCAAAGTTGAAAAATTAAAAAAACACATGGTGCGTCTAATAAATTGGCTAGGGACTTACGTGTACCATGCTGTAACTGAAAGTCATTGCTTACTGAACATCTTGGTCAAAGTAAGCTGTTTGACTTTCAGTATCCGTTTTCGGGCAGCCAAATCACGCATTATTTTGCAAATTGCAGTACGTTCCCTGTTAATTTTTTTTTCTGAAATTCTGAAAGCAATTTGGATAATCAGTGATTCAGATAGTCAGAGTTCGGAAAATTGAAGTACCACTGTACTCTGTTCAAATGCGTCAAACCAATACTTACCTGACATTTACTTCTACAGGTTTTCCATGCAGAGGTTCTCACAGTTATCAACTTTGCCTGCCTTTCCTAGTTAGCCTGACCAAGATCCAGCTCCAACCCCCTTGTCTCCCTTTTAATATGATTCTGCACCTTATTCTAGGGATTCCCTCTGCTAGGTGCGTGTCCCCCTACTGTATCAAGTTTGGCCTACTTCCTTTCAATACCTTTCTTACTTTCTACCACCATAGCATCATTGCTGGTGCTCTTAGATTCCTGGATCACCTTTGCCATTATATTGTACAGCAGTGGTCTCAAATTCACTTTATTGGAGGGCCATATTTACAACAGTGAAATTTTCTGCAGGCCACATGCACTATGACCTAAGTTATGTGTAAACTACCTATATATAATAAGTGCTGTGTGCATTTTTAAAATGTATGAAATAATACAGCCAGGGTACAATCTAGTGCTTGCATCGCCACAGACAAAAAGGCAAGTTTGTGCCCCTTAAAAATATCATTAAAGTTCAAGCAGCAGTTTTTCTTACACTTACAGCCGAAATGGCGCCCTGGACTAATGCCCAGGTTGCATTTCCCTAGACCAGGCACTGACAGTAACGTTTTATATAGAATTCAGTACAACAAAACATTAACCTATACGTTCACTGTCATTTTTTCCAATGTGCCTATAATTCTCAAAATTCTTTGCAGGCTGCACAAAAGACCATCATGGGCTGCATATGACCTGCGAGCCATGCATTTGAGACGCCTGTTGTGCAGTATTTCTCTTTTCAATGCACATTTGTTGGACCCAGCGTTTCCTATACAAACCTGCAGTCCCTTTTCCTGATTGGTGGAGTCGGCTCTTTCCTGCAGTTGTTTTTCTGGGTGTGGAATGTCCTTCCATATTCTCTTCAAGCCACGATTTTTTATTGTTCTAATCATCATTGTAGGCCTCTCTATAGAAGTACCTAATTGGGCATGACGCCCTGTCCTGATATCCTCAGTGTTATGTGTGGCCATTTTTGACCACCCTCACTGGCTTGGGTCCTACCTCACTGCTGGCATGTTTTTGTTGTTAATGTGTACAGTTTTCTTATGTTAATGAAGAAATAAATAAATATCCTGCACCTCCATTTTCCCTCTCAATGGAAGTCTGCCACTATCATTCCGATCCCCAAAGGCAGACAGCAAAGCGGTAGCCTATTGCCATCCTCCCCCTTGCCAAGATATGAGTGGTGGATCTATGACTTGGTTAATGAGTCCCTCCTGCATGCAATCCCAGCGACTCAATTCTCTACAAGACCACATTTGTCCATCACGTTTGCCCTGCTGGCAGCTTTCTCGGCTATCCTTGACTCATTTGCCCAGGGCTGGTTGTTTTTCCTTCTTAAGACTCCTGCCTGCTCTCTGCTGTGCCTCAGGCTATAGTAAATCCCCTACCTCTACAATGTCCTAGTTTCATTTTTGTCCTCGGCCCACTTTTGTTTAATGTTGCCCTGCTCTTACCCTTGGCATGCCAACGTTGGTCACTCTGGTCACATGCCACAGACAACCTTTTTCTGTCTCCCTATTTTTCCCTCCCAATGCACTCAGGTCACGCCATACATCACTGATTCACTTACATGTCAGATCGGTATGCCAGTGTCATCATCATTATCTCACCCTTCTCCTGCCTGAGGCATGGCATGACTGTGCACAAAATTTCAATAAATAGCCCTATTAAACCTGTACCAAATCTAGTGCCCTTCTAGGTACTTTTAAATAGATTCATTTTCTAGGTCCCAGCTTAATTTCACGTTTCTACCTTCAGCCATCTTTCTGTTTTTGGGGTTCAAAATCACCAATCGCCCACAGGTGTAACTGTCTTTGACATGCCTCCCCAGGGGTTAATCCAGTGAAAATTTATTAAACAATATTGCTCATCTAGCAAAATACTCATAGACCAAGTTACTCGCAAACCAAGGTTCCACTGTAAATAAATAAATGTGCATTCTGTGAACACAAAAAGAATCCCAGAGGTAACCAGATGTTGCTATAATTCCTAAAAAATAGAAAAAAAAAAAAAAACGTGTGGTGAACATATAAAGTTCTATGGTTGTCAAGATTGCTTTGGAAATGAAGTCACCAAGTTAATAGCTTATTTGTTCTCAACGTTGTTCACGTATTTTTAATATATTTTTTTAGACCCAAGGTAGGGTAAGCGTACCAATTGTGGGCCACCCACCATATGTGGGTCACTTTCAGTTAAAACAACTGTAGTTAAGCCACTGTACACATTTTAGAGAAAGGAACACCATCTATGTGTTGTCAGTAAAGAAATTGTTTTTTTTTTGCAACTTGCACCATGAAAATCATCATGATGTTGTTTGACAGTTGTACAAATATATTTTACTGCAAAAATACAAGCAAACAAAAATGAATTCAGAAATATTTTTTTGAAGGGCACACATTCCCAAAATTTTTCAAATGAAGCCATCAAAAGAGCTGTTACTGCTGTCAGAGCTGGCAAATCAGTTCGCTCTGCTGCCAAGAAATTTAAAATTCCAAGAACCACACTACAAAGATACATTAATGCAGGTGTTAGCAGCAAGCCAAGGATGGGACGCCACACAACCTTTGATCCTGATGTAGAGGAATCAGTAGTAGCATACATATTATCCATGTCAAAGGCTGGTTTTTCGATTACTAGAGCTGCACTGCAAGAAACTGCCCGCAAGCTGGCTGCAAAGATGGGAGAAAACAATGCTATTATATCTGGAGAAAAGTGGTTGCGGTTATTCCTACAACGTCACAACACCAGGATCTCCAAACGCATTGAGGAGCACCTGGGATATTCCCGGGCCACAGTGACAAAGAAGGACATATTGGATTATTTTGAAAGACTAAAAATATATTTTGAAAGACTAAAAATATATCTTGAAGAAAAGGGACTTTGGGAGACCATTCATGATTCCACACGAGTGTACAATGAAGATGAGTCAGGGTTTTGCTTAAACCCTAAAAATGTCCAGGTCCTGGCACAGAAAGGTGCCCGTAATGTATACAGCATTGGTGGGTCAGATAAAGACTCTCAGACGGTTCTAGTCTGTGGATCAGCTGCTGGTGCACTGGCACCACCATTGGTTGTATACAAGTATAAACGCATACCAGCATCAGTCACTGAGGCAGCACCAGTATCAATTGCCCTAAACCGCTCTGACAAGGGATGGATGACTTCTGAAGTGTTTTTTAACTACATACAGACAGCTTTTGAGCCATTCCTTACGGAAAATAGTATAAAACGCCCTGTCATTCTGTTTCTTGACAGCCACAGGGCACACCTAACCATGGAACTCAGTCAATTCTGCAAGGAGCATTTGATTGAACTCATTGCACTCTTGCCCTACACTACTCACATCCTTCAGCCATTAGATGTGGCAGTCTTCAAGTCACTAAAAGCTAAATGGAGGCAAGTTGCCACCACTTGGAGAATGAAGAATGGTGGAGCTACTATCCCAAAAGCTGTATTTGCACCTTTGCTGCATAAAATCTTTAGCAGATTTGAACCAGAGTGGCTGAAACAAGGTTTTAGAGCATGTGGACTGGTGCCCTTTAATCCACACAACATCAATTTTTCAAAATACGTGTTGGATGATAGTCGCCATAATTCTACAGAAACTTTGCTACCAATCAGTCAAGCTCTGGCTGCACTCCAGGCTACAATTCCACCAGAACGCCTTCAAGAGTTTAAGGAGCATGATGGTTTGCCCTGGACTGGTGACAATAGTGCTGAAGAGCTGTATTCAGCATGGTGTACAGTCCGCAGTATGCCAGTCTCATCCTCAACAAAATCCATTGCGTGCCAAACAAAACGTGGTGCCATAGGCCAAGATCCTTCAGACAGTCATTCAAGTGGGGTTTGTGATGTGGAGGATGATACACCAATGTTGCCTTCCCACTCAGGAATCACAAAGGAAAATGTCACACCCAATTCCAATGAATCACCTGGATCTCGTCTTGTGAGGAAAACTTCACCCCATATTTGTGGCAAGTCACAAGTGCCAGAAATTGTAAAAAGGACATTAGTGTTCCCAATATCCCCTGCCAAAGTAAAATGCAAACCAATGTCAGCAGCAAGCTTTGCAATTTCTTCAGAGGAGTACAGGACAACTCAAGCCAAAAAAAGGATGAAAGTGGCAATGAAAGGCAAGACACACACAACTGATGGCCTAACTGATGATGAGGAATGGATTTGTGAAACTTGCCAAGGGCATTATTCAGAAGCAATTTGCCAAGAGCGTTGGGTAGAGTGTGGTGGTTGCAAGAAGACATTTCATGTCGATTGTATTCCTAAGGCCCATCAAGAGAAAAACAATTTAGACTTCTCCCATGATGAGGAAGAAGTGGACTTCCTTTGCATGCTATGCTTTGTTGTTTGTTGTTTGTTAGTGTTTTAGGGCCCTTCAACTACAAAGGTCATTAGAGCCCGCTATGCTTTGTCTGAGAGAATGCATTATGCCCACAACAATGACAAGTAAGACTTATTTTGAGGCCAATATTGATAATTTTGTTTTGCTCTTATTGAGATGAGAACTTTTAGGCTGACATACAGGCTAATTTCCATTGCTGTATTTTCTTTTTTTGTAGGATTGCTTTATCTTGAATCATATTTCTAGTCATTTATATGCAAGCCCAAGGACTGTGGCTCACCATTTGTGATGATGGTCTTTCAAAGTCTGAGAGTCATCCCAGTCATATTATTTAATATGAAAAACATGCAGAAAAATGTGCCTAAACTCTTGTTTTCAACCATTTCCAATTATCTTTGTTTATGTTTTCCCACACAGATATTTGAAATGTATAATTTTTTATGATCATGTTAAAGTTTTATATAAAATAAATCATTTATTTTTTATTTTGACTACTTTCTTTGACTGTATTGGGAATGACCCACATATGGTCATGAAATTACCCACAATTGGTCGAATGGTAGTTGAGTAATTTTCCTTATATCTTGGCCTGGTCAATGTTTCCAAAAAAAACACATTTCCATAAGAATGAGTGGTTTTATTGCTTCTCATGGGCCAAAAAGGGTTCTGTATACTTCATAAACTATTGCATAAACAACCAAAACGTCAAATGAGTACCTTTAACTGGCCCACATTTGGTACGCTTACCCTACCTTGGTTTTACATCTCAACCAAAGGAAGTTGAACTCGAGGCCTCTCTCTCTCTCACTCAAAAGAAGCCAACACACCTCGATATAGTATCTAACCTGGAACTGCTGATGCAGTAAAATGGGAATGTGAAGAATAAAATCTCCAGACAAGCTCATCATATTCAAAACAACAGGCTGGTTTAGTCGCCTTAACACGTGTTCTGTGTCTGCCACACAACACTGAACGGCATGCACTATTGGCGACTGTTAGCACCTGCTTTCTTTAAATTTGTACCTATAGACTTCTCAGTAGAAAGAAGCCAACTCAACTCGACATAGTATCTAACCTGGAACTGCTGATGCAGTAAGATGGGAATGTGAAAAATAAAATCTCCACACAAGCTCAACAGGCTGGTTTAGTCGCTTATACACGTGTTCTTTGTGTCCGCCTATCAACACTGGATGGCGTGCACCATCGGTGACAGTTGGCACCTGCTGTCTTTAAATTTGTACTTATTGCCTTCGTCGTGTGAATCTGTTGCTTGATGCTAGCGACATGTAGTTAATGAAAAAACAATTAAAGATTATACATCAACTCGTGGTCGTCCGCTGTTGGCCGGAGCTCAACATTCAAGTAACCTTTGCGTTGTTGCGACTGCGTAGTAGGAATGCGTACCATGCAACTGATTGTTAGTACCGCTCTCAGACTTGGTAGTAGTTTCAGGAGTGTTAGTTGTGTCAAGTATTTTTCAACACTTGCGAATATGGAGACTCATGGCGTTGTAAAAGATGTTATAGATAATGTACCTGGCGACTCAATAGAGGTAATAATCACATATTAGTCGTTTTCTTCTACAAAAAAAAAACCAGCTTGCTTTCGATGAAAAATGTGATTGAAGTTCGTAGGTCGTTCTATTTCGAAGAATTGCCTTAAATGTTAAAGCGCTCTACCCTGCGGCCTGAAGTTTTTAAAACATTTGAAACGCGGATGCAGACGCATTCTAATATTCATTTTTCGAACACGGAAACAGATTTTTGTTGACTACTGATGCGTTTATGATTTTGTCTATCCGATAATATGAAAAATATATTACTTTCAGTATTTTTATTTTGTTTTGTTACACATTATGGAGATGCTAATGCTGTAGTAGATGCAATGACAAGAAGTGGAATTGTTGCCGACTATGGTATTGAAGCACCTACCCATCTAATGGAGGTATACTGTATTTACAGAATGTCAACATTGTTTGGTTCTTCTTCGTCGTATTTATTTAATTTTTTTGCTTGATTTTATTTTTCAAGACATGATGTGCGAAATTTTTTTTGACAAAGGAAGGGGAGAGAGGAGTTTTGAAACTGGCCAAGGCTAGAGATAGGGCCACAAAAGACTTACCATTGGTAGGGTTCTGCTCACCCCGATGAAGGTAAAGAGGAGGTGGGAGGAGTACTTCCAAAACCTCTTGAATGAAGTGGGGGGAGATGAGGACATTACCACCAATCCTGCACCAGCAGGGGCTGCGGACTTGGTAACTGAGGAGGAAGTAGCCAGGGCACTTAGGAAGATGAAAGGTCGAAAAGCTGTAGGCCCTGATCGAATACCCGCTCAAGGTAAAAGTGTAGTTTAACCCAAGGAATTATTTCGTCATTCGTAGCAGATGAAATGTGGCGCTTCGGTCGGTATAACGTCGTCAAAATACTCGTTCCAGGGCCTGCTGCACATCCTATTGTTTTTAAATCGTTTGGACATAATAAAAGTGATTCGCGAAATATTAAACGTGTTGAAATCAAGGTAAAGAACTTCATGAATTTATTTAATGAATATCTTTCTCGTTATTTTAACTGGAAGCTTTCGATTTATGCAATGATGATTCGAAATCATTAAATAAATCGAAAGCTTCCAGTTAAAATAACGAGAAAGATATTAAATAAATTCATGAAGTTCTTGGCCTGGAACGAGTATTTGATGAAGTTATACCGACCGAAGCGCCACATTTCATCTGCTACGAATGACGAAATAATTCCTTGGGTTAAACTACACTTTTACCCCCGCTCAAGTATGGCAGAGTCTAGGGAGGACAGGTACCAAGTGGCTAGTGAAACTTTTCAATAAGATAGCTAGTGGGGATAGAATGCCATCTGCATGGCATGAGAGTTTGATAGTACCGCTCTACAAGGGTAAAAGGGATGTCCAAGACTGTGGCAGCTATAGAGGTATATAGCTAATGAGCCACTCCATGAAGCTCTGGGAGAGAGTAATGGAACGTCGCCTCTGGGATAAAACTAGTGTCCATGGAAATCAGTTTGGGGGCATACTTGCACTATCGGGGACTCTAGCTGGTTTTGAAAGTAGGCGGAGTTCCACATACTTTTAGTATTGGAGATGCTAGGAAGTTTCCGAAGTAGGCAGAGTTCCTAGAAAAGCGAGATTTGTACAAACAGGATATTCCTGGCTACACGACATCATTCACAGAATCGATATGTTTCTTGTTCGTGGGAAGGCCAGGGGACTGAAACACCGAAAGTAGAGGGAGCGGCAAGTTGCGTTGGACACACCAGTTCTCGTCTGATCACTGAAGTTAAGCAACGCAAGCCCAGTTAGTACTGACATGGGTGGTCGCTCAGGAAAGCTGGGTACTGCTATTACCCAATAATCGTCGCATTGGTGTAGTGTCTGTGCAGTCTATGCACTACAACTATGCAGTGGACTGGTCTCTAATGACCTTGTAGTTGACGGGACCTTAAACACCAACAAACAACAACAACCGAAAGTAGAGATCATTGTAAAGGTACTTTACCAAAAATAATTCATTGCATGCATCTTTCACCTCAAGCGCTAGGTAAAATTGGTAACCGGGTAAAATGGAAAGTGTAAAATAGAAATAACTCCTCCTACTTTTCAAAAACACTTTCCCAAACTCCACCTACCTTCGAAACCAGCTAGAGTCCCCGATACTGCAAGTATGCCCATTTTGGGTTTCTGCCATTTAGGTCCACAATGGAGCCAATCTTCATCCTGAGGCAGATGATAGAAAAGTATAGGGCAGCAAAGAAGGACCTCCATGCCATCTTTATCGACCTGGAGAAGGCCTTTGACAGTGTTCAACGACAGGTAGTCTGGGAAGTATTACGAAAAAGGGGGGTGGATGAATCCAGGATATGTATGATGGCTCCATAGCCATGGCCCGCCTACTGCAGGGTCGGGTATCCATCTTGTCCCTCGGAAAGGACATAGGTCGATATATTGGTCATAGTTTTTTCTGCAGCCGGTTGCTGGTCAAAGCTGCACCCCTTCACTTATTTATCGTCGGTCAAGTGTGTGTTGGGGAATTCTACGGACGCCAGGGGGGTAGGGGGGGGTCATACACCTGGAAATTTTGCCTCTTCTACCCGTTGTATAGTAGAGAGGGTTCTTTTACGTGCAAGTGGCATCATACACCCGCACGGGACCTCGGTTTTACTTCTCATCCAAAAGCAGGCTCGCTTGTGGCCTCTTGGTCCAGTATCGAACCTAGAACTACTGACGCAGTTGCCGAGCGTGGTAACCACTATGCCACCGCGGCGGGTTTCTTGGCACATGAAATGTGCGAATAAAATTGTGACGAAAGGCCGAAATAAGATTATTTTTGATAATTATATACTTGTTTGCAGCTTCTTGAAACTGCTACCTTTTCAACCGATGACGTAGTGGACAATAAATTACTGAACTTTTTGTTCAACAGAGTGTCTATGCCATGTGATGCTAACCATCTGTTGTTTTCTTTTCTCTTGTTAGGTTAAATATCCCAGTGGAGCCACAGTGCAACTCGGTAATGAATTAAAACCTGTTCAGGTTAAAGATACACCTATTGTGAATTTCCCTCCTGATGCCAGTGCTCTTTACACCATCTGCATGACAGGTAAGTAATTAGTATTTTGAACTACTAGGAATATGCAGATCTAAAGTGGTAGGTTATTTCATGACGAATTAGATCCTGATGCACCCTCTCGGGCCAATCCTAAGTTTGGAGAGTGGCTTCATTGGTTGGTTGTCAACATCAAAGGCAATGATATTAGTAGCGGAGAAATAATAGATGATTATGTTGGCGCAGGACCGCCAAAAGGAACTGGTAAGAACTAAGTCCTAAGGCTTTCAAACACCTGGATCCCACATCCCTTCCCAGGCCTTGTGCAGCAAATGTCAGTGCCATATTTTTTCCATAAAAGGGCCTTCTTAATTTATATAACCCACATTTTCTATAAGAAATATTTGCGAGCCCCCTCGGTGGCATAGAGCTGGACGATTGCGTCCGAGGTTCCCAGTTTGATCCTGGACCGAAGTGGTTTGGCTTTCGGACGAAACAGAAAGTGTGTTAGAGGCCCACAGTGTGCCTTCCCTTTGGATGAGAAGCAAAGCTGTGGCCCCGTGTGGTTGTGTACGATGTCACTACTTCACTGATAAGAACCCTTGCTGCATTAAAGGCAGTTTGGCAAAATTTCACGGTATTGGAGTTCACCCTCCTAGCTTCGCTGGAATGCCCCTACAAACAATAGGCTGACGGTAACTTGGCAGATGGGTTAAAGCATTAGTTTGGCAGCCGCCTGTGTAAAAATACCGTCCAACAGATCGCCCATGTGTCCCGGTGGAACAAATGTGGGTACGCAATCCAGCCATAGGCGGGGAAAGGGATAGTAGTTGTTGAGGCACCCCTTTCTTAAGAAATCCATTTTGTTATCGAGTCTTGATGGATGATAACTGATATGGCTTGCCATTTTTTCTAGGTCTACACCGTTATGTTTTCTTGGCTTACAAGCAACCAGGACAAATATCTCCTGACGAACCACGACATAGTCGTACCAGTGGGAAGGAACGAAATAATTTCAAAATTCGTGACTTTGCAAAGAAATATAATTTGGGTGAACCTGTAGCTGGGAACTTCTTTCAAGCTGAGTGGGATGACTATGTCCCCGAACTGTATAAGCAGCTGAAAGATTAGATGCCCTTTCTAACCTGACCTGAAAGACAAGAAGTTAAAATTGGTTATATTTTATATACTCGATACTGTTCCGGTTTTCTTTCCTTTCCCCCCCTAAGTTTTGCTCTGTTGAATAAATTGAAAATTATAGCGTTTCTAAATTGTAAACTGTGAAATAGTTAATGGGATCTTGTATTCATGATAAAATAGTAGTATTGTACGACATTCACCATTTTACTGAGAAGTCCAAATTTAAGCCAGGGTAAGGTAGCTGAACTGGTGGTATGTCTGATTCCAAAGATTAAGGGGAGTGGCTGTATTGCGTTGGACACACCAGTTCTCGTCTGATCACTGAAGTTAAGCAACGCAAGCCCAGTTATTACTGACATGGGTGGTCGCTCGGGAAAGCTGGGTACTGCTAATACCCAATAATCGTCGCATTAGTGTAGTGTCTGTGCAGTATATGCATTTGAACTATACAGTGGACGGGTCTCTAATGACCTCGTAGTTGACGGGACCTTAAACCCCAACAAACAACAACGCAATGGACGGGGCTTTAATAACATTGTAGTTGAAGGGCCCATTAAGGGGAGAGTATCTTTTGCATTGGACACACCAGTTCTCGTTTGACAACTGAAGTTAAGCAACGCAAGCCCAGCTAGTACTAACATGGGTGGCCGCTCGGGAACACTGGGCACCGCTAACAACCAAAAATCGTCATAACAGCATAGTGTCGGTGCAGACACTGCATTAAACTATACAGTGGATGGAGCTCTAATCACCATTGTAGTTGAGGGGCCTTAAAACGCCAAGAAATCAATCAGTCCAAAGATTAGAGTGTAAGTTTGGTTCCAGCTCTCGTGGGTTGTGGTTTCTTTTGCTTGAGTGAGGATAGGGAGGAGAACCGTCCCCCCCCCCTCGTCTGTGACTGTGGTAAATGGCTTAGTAGATGACAGATGACTGCCATTAACCGAATTAGGCTGTTCCTGGATTCCAGACCTGCGATCAACTTCAGACATACCACACACAAGGAATAATGAATTTATTTCAAAGTTGTTGTGCTTCCAGAGATACCGTCCTCATTGTGGAGATGACCTCAGTCAGCGAGAATCATGATCTGCACTGTATTCGACTTTGAGGTAGGTTAATATTCAACTCTAATTTGAGCCTAAAATGTCAATTCTTTCAGGAAAGTCTGTTTTTGTTACTTGACGGTGTAAGATTGTCATCAACTATCTTTTAACTACAAGTGAGCACTTTATGATATTAATATACAGTAGAGTCCTGCTTATCCGACCTAATTGGGACAGGCATAATGTCGGATAAGCAAAAAAGGGGGTAATCCGAAATGCATAAAATAATTGTTATTCATAAATTGATATATTAAAAATTATTGTTCCTAACATTTAATTATACATGCATACATGTTTAATATTTAAAGAAATTTGTTATCACACTTTGTTTTCCACATTGGTGTATCTTTCTGGCAGCAATATCGCGTCTACAGTGCAAAAGATGACCGCACCCAGAGGGTGCCTTTTAATGCGGAACGTCGGATAAGTGGGGCTCTACTGTAATTTGAATTGCCATTAAATTCACCATATTTTGCATGCACAGTGGTATCGAAATATTCAAAATGAAATTTCTAAATATAGTCTAAACGTTAATAATGATATGTAATTGCATTTGAAGGGCAACATAAAAAGTCGTAATTAAAACTGACTTTGAAAAGCAATAAATGTCAGACAAGGCAATGGCAAAATTGGAAATGATAGTTCAAAGTTAATGAAATTGGAGCAGTTGGTTTATAAAGCTTATAATAGTTTTATTAATAACTTAATTTGTGATTGAACGTCTTTTGAAATTAGTCGTTGGTACATAGAAACTTGTCCATTTATTTTAAAAAAAGTTTTGTTTTCCTCCATGAAAATTGAAAACTGATATAACAGAAATTTCATAGAGAGGTATAACAAAGCTATCAAATTATATTTTTGAGAGAACCCCAAACACAACAGTAGGAAAACTGATGGATACATCATCACATGAAGAAAGCTCCTACATTTGTATGACGTTGAAAACATTTGCATCAAAAATTTTCATCATCATCATCATCGGGTCTGCGGGTCATAGCCCTCCACTCCTGCCTACCAGGTTCCCGTGCACCACTCACACCACCATGTCCTTACGATCAACCTGCTCCCACGTCTGCTTTGGTCTTCACCTGCCCCGGATGCTTCCAGCCACCTGGACCTAATGAGCTCCTCCTTCCCTCTTCTCATTACATATCCATGCCACCGCAATCTTCTCTCCCTTACTTTTTCCGTGATGTCCCCCACCCCCAAACTACCTCTACTATATGCTCATTCCAATTTCTATCAGCTCTCGACACCCCACTCGTGTACCGCAGAATACGCATCTCGGCTACTTGCTTTCTATTTACGTGGCTCTTTCTCATTGTCCAACACTGCTCCATATAGAATAGTTAGCCTAATCACTGTCCTGTAAAACTTCCCTTTCAACTAGATTGGGGCCCTCCTACCATACAGGACTCCACTGCACCATCCGCTATTGATTCTATGGGTCACATCCGAATCTATCTCCCCATTGCTCCTAAAAACCTAGGGTTTCTAATGACCTTGTAGTTGACGGGACCTTAAACTCCAACAAACAAACCTAAAAACCTATGAATTTTACTAAAAAAAATAATTTTCGTGGTGAAGTGACTAAGACAAATACATCCCTCCATTAACTTAAATCGGGAATCTACAATTTGCACTAAGGCATCATTGAGTTTTGGCCTTGTATGCCCCACACTACTATGTACATTGAAGTCTTGTTGTAAGGAACCAGGAAAATGTACTGAAAACGGTTCGTTATAGCGGGTGAAAGATTTCATTGGGAAAGATTTCACTGGGAAACTTTCATTGTTGAAATACAGTACGTTATAACAGAGTTCGTTATTAACGGGTTTGCTATAGCCGAACTACTGTATCTTCGTTCAACCTGCTCTCACGTTTGCTTTGACTCTTCCTCTCCCCGCCTCTCATCACATGCCCATACCACCTCAATATACTCTCCTCTTTTCTGCCATGTCCCGCACCACTAGGCTACCAGTTCTCGTCTGATCACTGAAGTTAAGCAGCGCAACCCCAGCTTGTACAGACATGGGTGGCTGCTTGGGAAAATGGGTACCGCTAGTATCCAAAAATCGCCGCATTAATGTGGTGTCTGTGCAGCCTCTGTATCAGAACTATGCAGTGGATGGGGCTCTAATGACCTTGTAGATGAAGGGCCCTAAAACACCAACGAACAAACCGATACTAGGATGGGTGTCCGCTTTTGAATACTGGGTACTGCTGATGAAGCGTCGTAACAGTGTGGAATCCATACAGGCTCCACATTAGTATTACTCCGTTCTGGGTCCTAATGACCAATGTAGTCGTTAGTCTGGAAGAAAAGCAACTCATTTGTAATTTCTCTGCTCTCATGTCACCCAACTCATGTACCTCAGCATTCGCATTTCAGCTACTCTTACTTAATTTCCATAGATCTTTCACATCACCCCAACCCTCTGGCTCTTATAGCCGGCTTAACCACCGCCCTGAGAATTTGCCCTTTAACTTTAATTGTAGCACTTTTATAACCAGACCTTAGTGTGATAGGAAACATTTGGGCCAAACTTGAGACTCTAGAAAGCATCCAGTTTCCAAGAATTGGAAAACTGCTTGCAAGAATGGAAAGAGATTAGTTCAGAAGTCAGTGTAACACAATGGTTCCCAAAACTGATTTTAGGTGAGGTGGGTTCCAGAGTTAATTATTGACATTGATTTGCATAACATTCGGTGCTTTTCCAATTCATGTTATAGTACATTTAATGTGTAATTACATGTTTATTGTTAGGAATTTAATTTTTATAACTGTGTAACTTCAAAAACTGGCCTTGCAGTGGCGGATCCAGGATTTTCGCCAGGGGGGTTGAGCTAAAGCTCACATATGTTATGCGAATAAGTTTATATGTCCATGAGGGGGGGGGGGGGGGTTGCAACCCCAAAAACCCCATCTTGGATCCGCGCGTGTGGCCTTGTATGTTGGGGTAACTTTCAAACCCCCTCAGTGGCACGCGCGACTACTGCGTCAGTGGTTCCAGGTTTGACACCAAAATACTGGATCGAGGTTAGTTGACATCTTCTGGCTCGAGAGAGCGGTCCCGAGTGCGCCTTCAGTCGGACTTGGCGCGTGAAAGAACCCTCTCCGCTATGCAACGAGTAGATGAGACCAAATTCCCAGGTGTAGGAGCTTGCATCCTGGTGTGCCCCATGGCAGACGATAAGTCAGCATAAGAGTTGCAACTTAGGTAGGCCTCCGCTGCGTAAATATACCGACTTTTTTTGTTTTGTTGGTGTTTTAGGACCCTTCAACTACAAGCTCATTAGATCCCTGCCCACCGTGTAGTTCTAATGCAGAGATTTCATAGACACTACACCACTACGACGATTTTTGGGTATTAGTTTTCCCAAGCGGCCACCCATGTTAGTACTTGCTGGGGTTGCGTTGCAGAACCTCAATGATCAGACGAGAACTGGTGTGTCCAACGCAATAGGACCATCGTAAACATACCGTACAGCAGATCGCCCACCCAAGCGTTCCAGTAGGACGAAAGTGGATATTCGACCCTGCCACTAGATAGAAAAAAAGGGTTAGTAATTTCTTACTTTGTTGAGGCTCTGGTGGAGTCATCTTTTGAAAGCACTGTACTATGCAAATATACCGTAGAATCTCACGTAAAGTCTGCACCTCAAATATAGTCCGCACTTTCAAATTCCTACTGTAGCCAATGGCGCAACTTGTAGGGGAATGGGCTCAAAAGAATTTAAACATGAAATGTCAGATTGCCCTGACGATTAAATTGAAATGTGACAGATTTTATATTGCATTATCATATAAATAAGAACGTACTGAGTAAAATCGTGTTAAGTGTAATAAAATGTTTAGAAAATGAAGAGCAGTTTTCATTGAGAAACCTGGGTTTCATTTATAGTCCGCACCCATATACTGTATATTCCGCCCTCGCATATAGTCCGCACTAAATGACCCTATGTTTCGCATATAATCCGCGGGCACCACGTGAGATTTTACAGTAGTTTAAATACAGTATGTAAAAAAAAGTCTGTGTACAGTACTTTTATAAATAGTTTTTGCGATGCATAACAAGTGTCAAAGGCACAAACAAAAAAGTCTGTGTACACTATTTGAATACTTCACAAGTGCTTAAAATAATGAAATAGAGTAAAACATAAATTAGGTTTTAGTTTTTGCAATAAAATACGTAAATCAGTATAAAACAAACCAGTCATTGGTAGTTTGTCACTGTTCATGTGCAAAATGTTAACATTGACATTCGTCAATTGGTGGTTAATTTACAAAAAAAGGAAGTCACTGAGAAATTGGTAAAATAATTAAAAAAGGACATTCTACTGTACAGAAAGTTATTGATTGATATGAAGAAACTGGGTCAGTGCACAGTAAATTTGTCAGGACGTCCACAAAAGTAATGTGAATAATTGGAACCAAAATCAGGTGCTCCAACAATTTGTGGAATACTGGAAAGTTATTATGAAGTCAAAGTGACACCACAAACGGCTAGAAATGTTGTTAAAAGGTACACATGGCTGATAGTTTTTGGGAACAGATAATATTCAGTGATGAGTGCAAGTTTAATGTTTTCTTGTCATGATGGGAAAGTCTGTGTTTGGAGAAAGCCAAAAACAACACTGATGAAGAAGAATCTTTGCCCAACTATCAAGCATGGAGTTGGAGGGATCATGGTGTGGGGATGCACGAGTGCATCTGGTGTTGGAAAACTCCAAATAATTAAATGTACAATGGACCAGTACGCTTACATGGACATTTTAAAGGAAAATTTAAAATCCAGTGCTGAGCAACTTCGTATTGGATCATCATTCATCTTCCAGCAGGATAATGATCCTAAGCATCAAGCACATACAGTTGAGAAATGGTTGCTCTATAATGTGCCTAAACAGCTGAAAACTCCAGCTCAATCCCCAGACATGAGTCCCATAGAACATCCATGGGAAGAACTAACTAAAAGGAAGATTGAAAAAGCAGGAACTAAAAAATAAAACGCAACTGAAGGAAGTATTAATTAGAGTGGAATTCAATTGAAAGAGATGTGCGAAAAAAATAGATTTAGGAAAGTAATACAAAATAATGGAGACCATATGGATCTTTAAGATATCATAAATTATCTTAATGTGGTAATAAATGAATGGCATACACAAACTCTTTTGGCCTGCAAATTTGCCAGGGTTATTCTTGTTCTTTTAGAACATAATCAGTGTGTCAGTGCACTTATTTTTGTTATATTTCATGGCATAAAGTTGTAATATATCTAAAAAAATTCTTTGCATTGACCAGTTACTTTTTATAGTAACAAAACAATTCTTGGAAAATGGAGTTCACAGACTTTTTTACATACTGTATCTTGCTCTTAAGTTGTGATGCACACTGAATAAATTTGGCAGGTGCTGACCTGTCTTCCTCACCATAAAAACAAGGTCCGAACGATATTATGACAACAATGTTTAATCGCAATATTCACAAATTTTTGGACAGTTACGTTGATGAAGGGGGAGGAAATTTGGTAACATGTAAGTCATGTTGCCAATACAATGTAACATGTGAATAATTTGGTTTCGAAAACATGAGTTTGAGGCCATACAAACATTGAAAGAGAGGGATTGACAGCCCTGTTTTGTTTTCCACGTTTTTTTAATGATACACACGACTAAAAAAAATCGAGGTGACAGGACAAAATATAACATTCGTAAAAAATGACAAGAATAAAAACACTAGTACGTTTGTGAGTATATCCAAATACTGACAAATCGAATGTCATTTCAGAAATCATCTTACACATAATCGGTGTCTTTATGTTTTTTACACAGTACAATTTGGGACTGAGGAATCGCTAAGGAAAGTAAGTTTGGAGTCTTCACTTTCTTTCTTCACTTCTACACCAAGGTTGTCAGCCATTGCCCTCTGCTGCTCGGGTTGTTCCACACTTTTACTTTGTTTCACTGTCTTATTGACCATGTCACAGTCACAATGTAATTTCTTCTTGTAAACTCTTCCATTCACTTTATTTAACAACACAACACCATTTACACTACAAGTTTTCTGCTGCTGTTCTTCTGCCACCAGAGGTTTGATCCTCAAATGTTTCAATTTGCCATTGAGTGTTGTTTTCTTGGTGAAAGCATTTTTCCAGTTTACAGAGGCCCGCACTACAGAGTCAATCACACTATTTACACTATCGTTGGCCACGTGTTTCTCAAGTGCTAACGAGGTCATCGGTTTACTCCCTAACAAATTGTCATTGTTGGTCTTGCATACACTTAGCTGCTGGTGGTGCTGCTTGCTGGAACTTTTCTGCTGTTTCGTGTTTGTTCCATTGAGCAACCGGTCATGTTTGGATTTCTTGACTAAGGTACTATTTCTCTTTCGTTTTCTTGACTTGATAGAAGAAATCTGAGCTCGACATCTGGAACGAGTCACTTTTCTACCATTCTGCAGGCGGGTCGGGAGAGGTTTCTTGCCCACAGGTAGTTTGGAGGACAGCTGTTTATTTGTTGACTCTTTGCTGTTCAAGAGCACTTCCGAGTTGGCAGGCAAGTTACATTTAGCGCTTGTTGTAGTAATTCTCTTTTTTGTCGACAGTTGTCTTGATGAAGATGAAGGAGGAAGATCCTGGGTCGTCGAACACT
Source organism: Trigoniulus corallinus (assembly GCA_013389805.1). Taxonomy (NCBI): domain Eukaryota; kingdom Metazoa; phylum Arthropoda; class Diplopoda; order Spirobolida; family Trigoniulidae; genus Trigoniulus; species Trigoniulus corallinus. The sequence continues at coordinate 5,935,539 of JAAFCE010005724.1, forward strand.
CACTGAAATACTGTTAAAAGAAACTCATTTCAACGTCTTTGATCACATACAAATGAGACAACGTGTTCACGCGACGACCACTTACTGCAACAACTTCTTGATTTGTGTGATCAGTACAGTAAGCTGTTCCACTTGAGGTATGAAACACATTACCAGTAAGATGATCTTTACAGAAGGAGTTTGGACATATCATGCATAATGCAGAAGCAGCCTTGCCACAAATATCGCAGTGATGCCAAGGACATTCCCAACGTCCTGAAAGAAAAAGAAAAGGAGGTGAGGACACTGTGCAAACTTTAACAGCTCAGCAGGTAACCATTTCTTGATACCGTATGGTGGTTTGTCAAGGTTAAGGCAACTAAGATGATAGGCTTTAGGGCAGTTTCGACGATCGCACATGAGCAACTCTCCATCTAGGCCACACCTATAGCATTCATCTTCATGTTCATTCTTAAATTTGGTTTTTCTCTTCTTCTTCCTCGAAATGCTGCCCTTGTCACTTTTCTTACTAGACAGCACATTATTCTGGAGACAAAATCACAAAGAAAAAATACAAATTATAGCAACAACAATTCTGCTCAAGTACTAGCCCATCCTGTTGTTGTGGGCCACACCTAAAGCCGAAAAAAACAAGGGACCAGGGGCCACAAATGAGTTAATTTAAATGAGGCTATGAGACATTCAAATGAGGCTAAGTGTCATCATCATCGAGCCTGAAATCAAAACTCCACAATGAAATTTCTAAGCGATTAAATTTGTAACTTTTGGCCCTGATTTCCTTCTACTCCCAAAGCAGGTTTTGGTCCTGACTTCATAGTGCCTTGCCCTGTGGGATTACCTGTTCTCCTGTCCCCATCTGGTCTTCTGCCAGAAAATATACGTTGATGGACCTAACTACCTTTCCCTTCTCATACCCTCTTATAACATCCCACCTGTCATGCAAAAACAAGTAGTGGCATGCAAAATTTACCGACTCCAGGGCCTAGTGACCATTGAACCACCTTGATGCCCCATAGATGAAGCCTGAAATGACACCGTGTGAATTACCTTTGGTCTTTCTCCTATAAAACCACTGCAATTGGGTGCTTGGCATTTACACGTGGTCTTTTCATTCCCGAGGCAATCCAAATTGTAATTGAAAGTCAATTCTGTTCCTGAAATTAAACGAAATTTGAGAATAATTAGAGAAAATTAAACGAAATGTGTCCAGTAAAGTGACATCTTACCTGATGGAATATCACAGACAGCAAATAGTCCAACACGGGTGTCACCATTCACAGTCCATTTATGAGTCTCGCAATTTGGCTGGCAGGAATGGTTCATAAAACGCGACAAATTGCCTTTATGAGCAGCGTCTATGATACGATCTTTGTCTATTGTCAAAAAATAATAACTGGTCTTGTTTTCTTCATGCATTTTCGTCATACGTCGCCGGCACTCTTCCTCATCGATTAGCTCGCCCACGTATTCATTCACGAATTCGCCCTAACACGAAAAAGAGAAAAACAAAACACTCTTTGTTAATCGAACATCATTCAGTTTCAGGGTCGGCACTTGGGTGCTTCAGGACTTACTTAGAAATTTGAAATAAGCGCCTTTTGAAGCAGCCTGCAGTACAAACTCTGAAGGCCAACCTACAAATTCTCAAATGAGCGCTCCTCGCCCGCCTACAATGCAGACTGTGATGGCCTGATTCCGCCCTGCCCCTTGATGTGAGTCTTACCTTTTTCACATCTGCCAAGCTTCGAAGTCCCCATCCTTTTCCTTCAGCTCGAAAGACCTCAGCTGCAACATACTGCCGTTTTTCAAACCGCTGATTAAGGCACCTTTCTCCTGCAGGACAAACTGCTGGATGGCATTCAAACATCAGCATTCGATTGAGACAATCGCTGTCAGACCCACACGGTGCTTCTGATTCTGGATTGCAATCACAAGGTGTCATCTGGGATGGATCTGCTGTGAAGATGGTCACTTTTCCAACTGGTCTGTTGGTCTGCAAAAGTCAAGGTATGCCAGTCACTTAGAATAAAAGCCTTTTTACCTCTGTTTTGGGTCAGAACAGGATGTGCCTTCCAAGTCACTTACTTTAATAAATCTGAATCGTGGTGGTTGCAAGTTGTTCCTTTCATAATCCAAAGCATCTCTGCATTCCTTTGCACTTTTCCACTCATGGTATGCCACACTGGCTTCATTCAGAGCTTGAATAAGGAATTTTGATTTAGTTACATCAATGAGGGGAAGGAACCAATGACGACTCTTTTCAGGGATCCTTGTTACTCGTGAATGCATTCGTCAACGCCAGAGTAGAGAAACGATGGTTAACCTGAGAATTTGACCATCTATATCTCGTTCAGAAAGGGTTCTTGTTCCAACACGGATCTACTAACATACAAATTCACCTGTGACATCAGATGAATTCCTAATACTTTCTAAGACTTTTGCCTGTGTCACAGTACATGAGGCCAGATTCAGGATTATCTTAACGTCTATTACCACTTCTATATTCTTCTACATGGTCTCGACATCAAAGTCCAACACGCCATACAAGGAACAATGGTAGACCACAACAATTCAAAGAATGATAAATGAAGTCTAATATTGCACACCTTTCTCATAGAGCTTTGCAAGCCTGTTACCCGCGTTATCATGTGCGCCTTGGTCACCCTCCTGAAACTGGAATACTCTCGACCTGGATGTCCAGTAATAATCGTGAGTACCAAAGAAACAGACTGGAAATTGTCCAGGTTGATGTGGTATGCTTCTAATATTTGGAGGCACATTCCTTGGATTGAAGATCTTTGCTGGCCACCACCTGATGAATGCAACAGTGCACATTAAGGTCTTAAAGGCAGAACATGATTGATGATCCTTGACCATCTTTCTTTTAGGAAATACAACTTTCCAATTAGAAATCTAACCTGTAGGCTCCCAACTTTGCCCACACGATGTCACCATATTTCGGTTGAGTTCCTGCAAGACATTCTAAGCAATAATAACTTTCTTCAGGTGGTTCGATGTGAAGACATTCAGCATGGAACGACGCTGGACAAGTCTCACAGCAGATCAAACTTCCACCTATAAAGGCAACAATGTCAGAAACAGCACCCAACAATGAGTTTGCAAGAAGGCGGTTCCAAGAAAAGAAGTTACCGGTGGAGCACATGAAGCACCAGTTGACGTTGACATGAACGACCCTGGGTTTTGGATTCTTGGATGGCTCGTAATGGCGTGGACAGAGAATAGTTTGATTTGACAGAAAGAGACTTCCAGCTGCCAAGCATTCGTCACTAGGGTGGTACGCAACTGGGCACCGAAAACATCTTAATAATCGACCTAATAAATCATTATGAAATTATCAGGCATCACTTATCAGTTGCAAAGAGCAATAAGGCAAGCAATTCTCTAACGTACTTTTTGCTTTCCGCGTTTTGGCTAAAGAACAACTTAGACAAGAATGCAAACTGCAAGTGATTGCATTGCCGTCTGTTCTTGCAGCACCGAAGGCTGACAGACAAGAAATATGATAATACTTTCCACACATTCGTGTGTTACACCTCCTCATCTCGCCTTCACTTTTTTTGCAAACGAAACAAATGTGAATTCCTGTCAGTGAAACAAAAAGAGGTTTTTTTAATCATTAGTCAATGTGCCGATTCATATTCGGAACAAACATCCAAATTACCTTTAATGCACAATTCACATTTATAGGTGTCAGGTGACTGGTCCTCAAGTGCAGGCTTGGCGCACATTTTATGAAAAATACTGTAGCAGCCACCAGTACAACGGACTCCATCTCCAGCAACAGGAATTAGTTTTTCACACGTCTGAAAACAGAACGTAAGAAGGTAATTTTGAAAATCAACTCTTGAATCCTCATTATAATTTGCATTTCTGTTATCACACAAACTGCCTTGTATCGACAGCGATGCTGAAAGAATCAGAGGTGTTGCCAAAGTGGCGGCCTGTAACCATTGTGAAAGGTAAGATTTATTTTTATGTACTTAGAAATCTGAGAAACTTAAAAAAAAAAA
>JAAFCE010005724.1:5939969-5951970 GCA_013389805.1 Trigoniulus corallinus
AAAAAAAAAAACATCTCGAGATGCTTTTCAGATTTAATAAGACTAATAGACCACTAGAATTTAAAATTTGGTAAGAAATGTATTCTCTATCGTGAGGCCCACGTGAATATTTCTTGTTGAAAACACGGCCCGAGTAAATTTTATTTCCTTGTTAAGACTAACATGAATTTTACTTGTTGGAAAAGTGGCCCACGGTTGAACTCAATTTGGCACACCAGAACTTCTAGATCATCTAGATCAGTGGTGGCCAACAAGTCGATCGCAAAGTCAATTTTGATCGCTCACTCGCGATGTGTTGACTAAAGACCCGCCTCGGTGGCGTAGTGGTTCAGTGGTTCTAGGTTCGATACTGGACTCACCTCGGTCCAGTATCGAACCTCCCCCTCCTTACTTTGACTATGCCTATGGCAATAAGTCGATCGCGAAGCATTTCTAAGATAAAAAGTAGATCTTATGAACACAAAAGTTGGTCACAGGTGATCTAGATGACCAGTGTTGAACTAGACAAATATCTCACCTGGCAAACTTTATCACTCTTGCCCTCCATACTGCAGTCTCTCTTGACATCCGTTGCTGAATCCGAGTCGCCCTACACCAAAAACCCAATCAGAAAATGAAAATCAGGTTTAGCGAGTGGTTGAACAACGAGACAAGTGATCAGAAGAACGTTGAAAAACTTCATCTTTTCACTAAGTTGTGCGAGTATTATTAAAATAGTCAGGTGGAGATTTTGGGCCCACCTTTAGTTAAAATTTGTTTATTTTTAGTGTGACGTAGTGTGGACATTCAGAAAGTTGAAGTGCACTCAATTCTGTATTTAATCGATTTTGGCATTACCCACTTTAGAAGATAAAAAAAATCAGACCTCTTTTACACGATTTATTTTTAATCTAACATGCCTCAAACAATATCTCAAATTTTGTGCAGTCTAAAGATCCCAAAATAAAAACTACACTGACATAACAGAATTCAGAATAAAAACAGTTTTTCCCATTGGGTTATTTGAAGAGCCTCTCTATGGCGTAAAAGCAGAATTTGGTGTATTTATTTCACATTCGTCAGACAGGACTTTTGTTAGTTAGGAAGACAAGAGCCTCTGCTATCAGTGAATACAGATAGTCGCACTTCGTTTGTTTTCTAACAGATAAAGAACGAGGTGAACTTGAAATATAGAAGAGAAATGGAAGGGATAGACGTGCAATGGATGAGAAATGAAAGACAAAGGGAAGAGATGGACTCGAAATGGAAGATAAATGGAAGAGGTGGACTTGAGATAAGTACTTGGAAATGGAAGAGAATGATTTGAAATAGAAGAGAAATGGAAGAGATGAACTTGAAATGAAAAATTAAAGAGAGGGACTTGAAATGGGAAATCAGAGATGGATTAGAAATGGAAGAGAACAGCAACATCTTCAATTGAATCTCTACATTTGACCAATATAAGTAACTGAAGCTGTCCTCATGGAAGTCAATTACAAAACTGCAACTAAAATTCTGTAACCGAGGCAAAGTTAGAAAACAGGTTGTGGAATGGAACCAACATAGCAAGTAGTGAATTGCTGACGCTTTCCACAAGGGAATCATTTACAAAACGCTATAGGGAGTAAGAGACTCGTTTCTTTTCTGACAGAAAAATGGAAGCGAAAGCAACGTGTACAAGTGAAACTTTACATGTGAGATGACAGTAATAGAGTGGAAACAAAATAGGAAGTAACTGTAGCTTTCTATTTACAAAACGCATCTACTAACCGAGTAATTGACTGAATCGCTGCACGACGATTGATTCAAATGCTTTTTCTTTGGCTTGTCTTCTTTGGTAGATGACGCAGCACGGGGCACTCTTCCATTCACCTTACGAAAAAGAAACGAAAAGTCAAAATTCCAGACTGAATTCCAGACACTAACGAGTTAAGTTGAACTTACAGTTTTCTTCAATTCCTTAACTACAGTTCTAACAGTCTTCTCACTGTTTGACGGCTTGAAGGCCTTTGCTGCCACACCAGGTGGGTCCATTGCGCTACCTTTTAATTCTACACATGGATCTTCAACATCTTTCTTCATTTCAATTCCTGTTCCATTCATTTCCAACTTTGCTTGGTACTCGCTCTGCATTCCAGCCACCTTCTTCCTCTGTCTTCTTATTCTTCTCTTCTTTTCCATTACCAAGGGTTCATCGTCTGCCACTGACTTTGGCAGGAACTCGTCAGGTTTCTTTCCTCCTCTTCTGAATTTCTCACTTGAAATGCTGCCATCACTACCACCAGAGTTCTGTTGGGAAGACGGTGTGTGTGCTAGTTCTCCATTGGCCTGCCTTGAAAATTTCTTTCTGATTTGATGATTCACTGGAATTGTACTTGAGAGAGATGAGGAAGAGGAAGGTGGTGGTGTCAATTCTGGACTAGTCTTTACAATCTTTTGCCTCTTATTAACATTTTGCTTCTTCTGAGTGTCTTGTTGCAGCTGTAGTGCTTCACCGCTTGCTGACACATCTCTTTTCTTTGTCTTGCTCAACGGACTGCTTTTAACTAAGTCTGGTTTCCCTACAATCACAACTTTCTGTTCAATAAGAATTCAGAAAACACACACAAAAAAAGGTCAAAAGCACAACTAACCATTGGCACAGGTTGAGTTCGCTTTCAGACACCGATTTTCAACTCGGCATACCACTTTCTCCCATTCTTTCCTCTCTGATTCTTTAATTCCAAACTTGGCCATCTGCTGCTTTTGGCAGACATCAGTAAGTTTGTTTATCAGAAGTGACACGTGTTCCTCATACTGAACTCTTCCTTGAAATTTCAGCATTTGCGGCGCAAGAATCCATTTTCCAGAATCGCTTCTTCCAAATGGTGTCACGTAATATTCGCTGATTCCACCTTAAGTGACACGCAACCATACATCTTAGGTTTGAATACTAACTAAATAATTCAATGCCATTGGCAAGAGAACAAGAAACAAATCTTACCTTTAAACCTGACATATTCATTCAGATCGGTGTCGTACGAAATTTTACCAGGCCAGTAGGGCTGTTCGCGAACTTTGAACCACACTATATCTCCGGGAGCCCATTTCAATTTCTGTTTTCGCGACTCTTCAGCGTTCGATTCCACTTTTAACTTTTTAACAGACTTGTCCTGGCAGGGACTAAGGCAACGTTTTTTTCTTGAACTTCCTACCTTACTACATTTTGAGGTAGAATCTTTGTAGGCTAAAGAGGACTTCACAACATAGGATATTATTTCACTCACAGTATCTGCGTTGGATTTCAACACTGACCCAACAGTCTTTCTGAGGTTTGAGCTGGAATTGGCAGTGAGTGGTATCAGCGATACCTCTAATTGGTCTTTCACTTGATTAGTAGCAGTAGTCACTAGGTTACCATCTTCATCTTTTTCTTCCTCTTCTTCTTTTATCGACAGAGTAGAGATTGTAGGAGAACGTTGCAAAGCACTATCAGGCACGTCTGAGGTAGGAAGTGGTCGTCTTTGGACATCATGGTGGTCGTCGTCGTCGTCCACATTCTGTTCAACTAATCGAATTAATTCGTCACATACGTCCCTGATATCGCTAAATAGTACTTCGTCTATTAGGTCTTTTTCAAACTTGACTACTTGACCACCATTCTCATCATCATCATCATTTTCTTCTCCCTCCACTGGTAATGCATGAATTTGGCACTTGACTCGATCTGGCGGTTCACCATGGTCAACTTCTAACCCACTCATTGCATCTGACGATCGAGACACTAAATAAACACGTACCCGAGAATAGAGAAACAAAAAAAAACAATTACATTCATGCCACATAGCATTTAACACTTCCGTAATATTACATTTCAAACCTTTTTTGATTGTTCAAATTTCCTAAGCTTTCAACCTTCCATTATTTCAAACCCACTAATGAAATTGTCATCGTATCATCGACATGGCATGAAACCAAACAAACGCTTACTCTCTCACTCTATTTCTCTTACTTCTATTTTACTCTTCTTATACATACGAGTGATGATAACCTTTTGACGTGGAAATTCGGATATGGAATAAATACCAAATTGAACAAAATATGAAATTGAAGATAGAGAAAAAGGCAACTAAACGATGTGGTTGAAGGAGAGACAAGAAAGTTCTCGAACGAATTTTCTTTCGGTTTTTCTACTCTTTATCATCGCGTTAGTAAATTCAATATTATTTTCATCACATTATATTGTGAGATATCGAAACACACGGACCGAATAATAATACTGATGTTTCCAAATATAAAAAAATCAAACCCCCGAAAAGACCACCAGGAGAAAGAGAAGAGCTAGGGGAGGATAAGGGGAGTGGGTGAGGTATATATATCCATGTCGCCAAGGCAATCACCCATCTCTCTCTATCTCTCAGCTCTCTTTGTGTGTGTGATATAAACATTTATTTCAGTCTAACATCATACCTTTGTTATGCTCCGTTAGCGAGATGATTTGAGTTGGTAATGATGGCATGAATGTGAATCGAAATCGGAGTGAATTCATCCATTTGATGGAGGGATCGTCTCGCACACATCCACACCAAAACCTAGCAGTTCCATAGTCAAGTGGCCCTCGGGTTCACTCCATCAGACTCTCCCCGCTTCCTCTCTCGCTCTATCCTGGTGCAAGAGAATGCTGCAAATGATAAAGAGGCGGGAAATTCGGCTCTTTCTATTGGCCCATTTTAAATTCATTCTCTTCATCTCGCATGTGATTGGTCAATCAAATAGGAAATGCCATTCGAGAAAAAGTGAGACGTTCGAAAGTTAATGGCCGCGAATGTATTTACTTGTTCAATTTCCTTCTTTCAAGGCTCAAATTTTTTTAAGAATTGAACGAAAGTGTAGATGATTTTTTTCGTTTCATACGTATTGAAATGTTTGAAGCACTAAGAACCGGCGCCTAAGAACCAGGTGCATCTAACTTATTCGAATGAAGTTTTCACACAAGACGTAACCGAAAGGTGTAAATAATATTGTAGACGCGTAAATTGATACCATGTATGTTATGTATGCGTTATTTTGTTTTTAGGAAATGGCTAGAAATTGGTTTCCAATTTGAAATCGGTCGTTTCTTACAATTCTAGCGTATGTCACTTGCGATTTGTATTTGAAATTGCTGCAGATGCCGTGTGAGTTAATTGGAGGCGTGCCGTTGATGACTGAAAGATGTCGCTGTGTCGTCGTCGTTGAAGACATTTGTGACGAGCAGACAACCTCCAAATATTGATTATACTAAAACGATTCATTAATAAGGTATGTGGAATTGATTTCTGATGAGAATGTGTCAATGCATGCTCTCAAAAACTTATTTGATGTTGAACCTGTACTGCTTTCCTTCTGCGTGCCATCCCTGTGCTCTGAAGAGAACATAATGGCCTTTGCATTTCCAAAAAACACTTCAGTTTGATGGTGATTACATCTTTTAGATATCCCTCAGGTTATATCATCTATTTACCATGCTATCACTGATAAATTACACCTCGGAGGATACTGAATTGCAATTCAGACATTTTTCTCCCGCAGAAATGAAGTTTAATCTTTTCTAGGTAGTCCAGTTGAAATCAAACGACATTCAGGTATAATTATTGATTAAATAATTATCAGTTCCACAAGGTTTAGGAAAGGGATTATTATTACTAAGCAAGTTGGTAAAACAGGTTAGTAGAAGGTGCCCAAGTGCATTTCTAATTGATAACCTAATTTTCTGATCCTGATACCTTAGATGTTCACCAAACACTCTTTTGTGTACTGAATTTCCATAATATTGTGTTTGTGTCTCCATGTTCTGTTTCCGCCGTTCAGGTGAATAGGAAGGCAGAAATGTCACAAAAGAGGCTTTCTTTTGGTCCCCAGTAGAATGCAGTGATAATCTGTCATGTGAATTGAAGGTTTTCCTTTCAACTTACAACAAGGTTGGTTATTGTTTACCCTAGAGAGCTACCGCCTATTCCTTTGTAACGTTGTAGCTAATGGGTAGTCTGTCAGACTACCAACATTAATTTCTCACTTTTGAGAGGAAACGACGGTACAAGTAAAATATTTTATTACAAATTTTCATACACACATTCAAGATTAAAAAACGGACTGTTAGTTGTTTGTAATAAACTCCACACAAATTTCTCCTCTCTGATCACCACATATGGCTTTTGAACACCTTTTGCAGGAGTACTCTGTCATTCTTTTAATTTTGCAATTGCAAAATGTGCAGAATTTTCTTTTTCTTATCCTAGAAGGTCTTGGGCACTACTGCAAATTATTCATCCAATATTTCTGAAATGTAAGTCTTCAATTGTAGTGGCAAACATAAAGTTCTTTAGCATGTATTCTCATCCAGGGTTTAGTTAGTTCTAGACTGTCAACTGGCTTTTGTTTGCATTTCAACATATGCCAATATTTCCAAGATGTGAAACGTTTCGCATTTGCAAAAGCGGTTGAAACATTCAAAATTCATCCACTTTATATTTCAGGAATGCTTATCAAAAGCACTTTTCAGAAAAGAAAATCTTCAATATAAGAATGAACCGTTTTGCAGGAAATTTCATCTACCGTTGTAGCTAACCAGTAGTCTGTGAGACTACCATCCCCCTCCAATAAACACAAGTAGCCAAAGAAAACATCTGATTATGACATATAAATGTTGTATTACCATAATTATTAAGCTAGACAAAATTTGGAACCTCAGTGTTTTGTGGAACTATATGAACCATGATTTTCTGACAGACTACCGGTTAGCTTTCTAGGGTTAATGAAAAGAAGCAATGAGTACAAAAAATTACCTGTAGCTTCAGAGGTTTTGGCATTTCTGAAATGTCCATCTTTTTGGTTGTGTTTTGGTCTTTCTGATGATAAATAAGCATAGGGGTTGCAGCTCTGGTGGGTAACTGGCTGTGGAAAACAATGTCCAGTATACATCGCCGCTGTGTCCATTTAGAGAGGTACCTGACCCTGCCATAGGCGGAAAAGTTAGGAGTTGCTTGTTGTTGCGTTACTGGTTCGAGTGCTTATTTCTGACAAAAAAACTGGGTTGAATAGTTAGCGTTAATAACTTATTCAGTCATGGATAGTATTTTCGACAGATACAGTTTATTCAAGTGACATCTCTTCATGGTGAATATACTGTACAATGATGTATTTTGATGCAAGAGGTTAGGGTGGGCTAGCATCTCTCCACAGACAACCCATCCAATATTCCTGAGAGTTCCAGACACCTGGCTGGGGTGCCTGCAGTCAGAACAGTCTCAGCAAGAATAGGGATTGTCAGGTTAGGGACCTGGAATGTGGGGGTCCTTACAAGGTGAGGAGTGAAGGACTAGAACTCACAAACCCGCCACTGGCTGGATAACGGTATGATGATGTTTAGATGCAAGACTTAAAGTCCTTGGGATCAGTCTTCCAGGGCAATGGGAGATTGTTGACGTGGAGACAGGCAAATGGAACCATGTGTGATATGAGAGTCTCAAGGAGCGGGATGCATTAGTGCCATATTGCACACCACACGACGTTGCCTCTTAACCGACGAAAGAAGCCAACCCACTTCGATCCAGTGTTGAACGTGGAACAATGCACCCAAACTCTGCGACGTACCGTGTCGTAGGAAATTTTTATTCACAAATGGAGTTGAGATCACTGTTTACTCTCGCCCTCTGTCGGCTAAAAATGAATTTGTTTTCAGTATGTTCTGACTATTGTATATGCCTAGGTGGAGTGACCGCCATCGTATCTTTAACCTGCCTAGGACGGTCCAGACCTCTATGAGTCGCTTCTACTCCTCGGCTACCTATTATACCGATCCTCCTTCCCCTCATAACGTGCTCATTTCACAACTCCCAATTATGGTTCTAGGTTCGATCCTGTACCGAGGGAGAATCTAAGTGCTCCTTTGGTGGATGGCAAGTCAAGCCGTGGTCACGTGTGGTCTGTGCACTGCCGCAGAAAAAGAACGCCACATGGAGAAAAATATTAGTGTAGTTTGGTGAAATTTCCAGGTGCAGTAATAGCCCCCTGCGCCGGTGGAGTGCCCCATCGAACAGTAGGCCGAATGATAAATAAGCTTAGGTAGGGTGGCCATTCGTTTAGTGATTTGTAAAAATGAATTTAGCCTCTGTAGTATTTCCCCGTACAAATGGCTAAAGTGGAGTCCTGTTCGTCCAACGGGTCCCAATAATTTGAAACGCAAAGTTTACAGAACTCATTAGGCCAGCTATGCTGTATGGCACAGAGCGTTGGGCAGTCACGAATAACCATGAAAGGAGACCTCAGTGGGGTGTCATGAGCCAACAGCATCCGAAACGAGTACATTAATGGTAGCTTTTGGGGTGGGGAAACATCGCAGAAAAGATTAGAGAAAATAGGTTGCGGTGGTATAGGCATATGATGATGAGTAAGTTATTCTCTCCATTATGTGACTGCCGGTTATTGGTGGCACCAGGAGTAGGAGAAGACTTCGCATATCTGGAGGATAAGAACTCGCAGACCCGACCCTGCCGCAGGCGGGATAAGGGCGAGAGGATGATGAGTATTTGCACATATGGAGCCTATCATTGGCGGCATTGGGCATGTAACGATTTGCCATTTGAAGCGTATTTTTGTGTGTGTGGAGTGACATATCAGCAAAATACAACTAATCATCCCGCGTTTGACAGGGTGGGGTAACCATCTTGTCCCTCTGAATGGACACAAGGGTGATATATTGGACGGTGTTTTTCCTTAGCCGGCTGACGGCCAAATCTGCAATCTGCAGCTTGTTGGGGCACTCCACCGAGCTCTTACGCTTGGTAATTTTTGCCTCATCCATCCGTTGCATAGTAGAGGGGGTTCTTTTACGTGCCAATGCCATCGTACACCACGTAGGACCCCGGCTTTCCTTCTCGTCCGAAGAAAGGCGCTCTCGGGGCTTCTATCTCGCCCGGAAAAAAATAATCCACATCGAACGTGGAATCATTGGAGCTGTAAATCGAGCACCCTATCTCTTACGCCACCTAGGCGGGTCATATAAGCCCTTTCATAATAAATAATTCAATTTTCGACCCGTCAAATGTCGATATCGCGTTAATCTGTTTTTCTTTAGGACACTAAGTCGCAGCTGCCCTTAGTGTACTCATTTCAGATTTTATCTGTTATCACCTCATATTTCAACATCCCCGTCTGTCACATGCATTCTGTTCATTTAACTTTTGCACTCTATGACAATGTGATGTATATAACAGTTAATCCCCCCCCTCCCCGACTAGTTGTCCTGGCGGGACGGGTGGTTTCTTTCAGGAGAGAGGGAAGCTTCAACTGTATCTTGTGCGGAGGTGGAAGTAAAGCGCTTGGTACCGTCTCGCGTCTCTGCATATCATCATACTACTCGTAAAGGACTCGCCTGATCACTGGAGTTAAACAACGCAACCCCAGTTAGTACTACCATGGGTGGCAGCTTAGGAAAACTGGGTACTGCTATTACCCAAAAGTCGTCCTAACTGTGCAGACTCCATTAGAACTACGCAGTGGACGAGGCTCTAATGGCCGTTGTAGTAGAAGGGCCGATCGTAAAAGACCCGTCTTGTTGGCGCACATGTAGGGCGCCTGACTTGTGATTCTGTGGTTGCAGGTTCGGTTCTAACCGTGAGTGACTTCGTTCAAGTAACAGGGAAGGCACCCTCCAGGTGTGTCTTCCGTCGGATGACTAGTAAAGCCATAGACCTGTGTGCTGCACACGATGTCACCATCCTTTCTTATGAAGTGGTTAGTGGCTCCAGATTCGATCCTGAGCGGAGGTGGGTGACATCTTTCGAGCGAGAGAAAGACAGGACAGCAGTCTACCTTTCGTTGGATGGGAAGTAAAGCCGTACGATGTCACCACTGCACATAAGTTACCCCTTGCTACGTGGAATTTGTAGATCGACAAAATATGCAGGGGTAATAGCTCGTTCCCACTTCTGGAGTCGATAGAGGAATACTGTATGTCCCAACGAAGAAATCCTACCTTTACTCCCGCCTGTAGCAGGCTCTGGTCTTATGGTTTTGACTTTCCGCGTTGTTCTCAGGAGTCACTAAGAACAGCTGTATTGGGTTGAACACACCAGTTTTCGTCTGACCACTGAAGTTAGGCACAGCAACCCCAGCTAGGCGACTCCTTGGAAACACTGGGTACTGCTAATACCCAACGTAGTGTCTGTGCAGACTGCATTAGAATTACGCAGTGGACGGAGCTAAATGACCATTGCAGTTGAAGGCCCCTAAACACCAACAAAGCAAACCTTTATTCCGCCTGTGGTAGGGTCGGGTCTTCGGGTTTTGACTTTCCGAGTTCTCTGGAGTCACTGAGTTTAACTGCATCGTCCGCCGGTGCCATGCACTGAGGTGTTCATTTCCTTACATCTGTTAGCCGTTCAGGTCATCAGTTAACAGAATGATGAAGTATGGACTTGGTGCTGAATTTCGGTGCACTGGGCAAAAATAGGCGCGGGGAATCTGCCATTGATGGGAACAGGTTTAGTGGCGATGTGGCTCCGTCATTTCATCCGGTTCCTGTTGGCCTGATCATAAGCTGTGGTTGCCCAGGCATACGCGTTGCTGTGTCTTTGTAGTGCGTATCTCACACATGTTGGAGGGTTCTCTGGCATTGTTTGGTTCTTGTATTCATGGTATGTAGATTCGATTCCGGTCGTAGTAGGCGATTTCTTTCAGGCGTGTGAGGCTCTCCTAGACCTACCTCGGGTCTCTAATGACCTCGTAGTTGACGGGACCTTAAACAACAACAACTAGACCTACCTCAGTGGCACAGTAGGTAACGTGCTCGATTTGCTGCGCCAGTGGTTCCAGGTTCGATATAGGATCGAGATGGGTTAGCTTCTTTTGAGCGCGACAGAGACCCCGAGTGCGCCTTTTTTCGGATGAGAAGTAAAACAGAGGTCCTGTGTGGTGTACGATGGCATTGACACGTAAAAGAACCCTCTCTACCATTCAACGGGTAGAGGAGGCAAAAATTTTCCAGGTGTAGGAGCTCGGTAACCGGCTGCGGAAAAGCACCGTCCAATATATCACCCTTTTGTCCACTCAGAGGGACAAGATGGGCACGCGACCCAGCCATAGGCGGGAAAAGGTTTAGGAGTTGCTTGTATGAGTGCGCTACTAGATGCACCTTTTCCATTAGCTGAGATACACGATGTCACCTGCAAGAAGATGAATATACTGGTAATTGGGTAAATTTCTGTAGTAGGTGCTTGTCCTCCACCTGGCGTTGGCAACTACTCTCCCCACTCGTTATCCATATGCTCCCTTTCTCCACCCTCTCTGTCCATTACTGACTGACTGAGGTCTTCCTGTCCCCTCTTTTCCCCTCTCTCGAATCACTCAACAATAAAATCTCAATCAAGAGCAAAATTTTGAAGGGAAAATTGGAACTTGTCAGGTGGCTGATATTGGTGCATCATATGTAAAGGGCCAATAACCTGTTCACCTGTCCTCGTCTAATAGAATTGAGAAGGGCGAATGTGAACTATAAATTTTTTGGTGGAAGTGCTCCATGAGAAATAGTAAACGCCTTTGCTGTTATTGTGTTGGTGATATTTTTTCAAAATATACTGTAAGTTGAAATTTGCATGGGATTTGACCTAAAGTGATTCATAAATTGCCCTCCCAAAGTTCAGATTCTGACACGGACCGCCTTGAATAGTGGAAATAAGGGGTGTCTAGTGGTCCACCCTGCTCTTTTTTTCCTCTCTCCCGCTTACTGTCTCATCCTCTTGCTGGCTGTCTCACCCTCTTGCTCTTTCACTGTCTGTCTCTCTCTCTTTCTCTGTCTCCCTCCCTGTCCGTCTCCCTCTCCCATTCCTCTCTTTGTGTCTCTCTTTGCTTTTGCTTTATGTGTTTCCCTCTCCACTTCCTCTCTGAGTCTCCCTCTCTCCTTGCTATATCCGTGTCTCCCTGTCCCATTGCTCTCTTCCTCTGTCTCCCTGCCCCATTGCTGTATCCCTCTGCCCTTGCTTTCTCCGTCTCCCCTTGCTCTTTG
>JAAFCE010005724.1:5957268-5968320 GCA_013389805.1 Trigoniulus corallinus
CCCCCCCCCCCCCTCGCCTTAAGATCGCGGAAAAGTTTCGTAATAATAAAGTAGGAAGCTGAAATTTAAAATTCCTTCGTTGTGAAGCTACGCGTGAGAGATTTTTGGTGAACAATAACTCTCCTACCCACTTCCACTGTAGTAGGAGTGTATTATTAATTAAAGACTAATTCGACATATTGGATAAGTAAGCCAAATCGGTTTATGCGATCAGTGGTTGCCAAACTTATCTTAATGACCCTCATTGAGGATGCGGTAAGAATTGAAACACTAGTGCCCCTCCCCCAATGAAATGACAATTGATATTAAGTACTCTTTAACCATTTATGATCGGGGTTTGAACCTTGGTCATCCGACATAATTCTTAATTGAGTGGTATCAAAGAAAACGTAAATATATTTTTAATAGGAATTACTAGCGGCAGTATAGAGTACGTTTTCTTCTGAATAACAAAATTTCTAAAAACTCTGTTGAGGTATTTTTATTGCTTGCTTACCCCCTCCCCAACAACAACCCTTTAACTTCCATAGTCAATATTGGCAGCCACTGGTTTAGCCGTTTAATGAATGGCACAGTTTGGTTGTGACACTTTCCTTTGACGACCTCTGCTTCCTGCCACTGGGTAAATTCGTTGACCTAAAAGCAGTTAGGGGTGAGAATGTTTCGTGGTTATTTTAATGTTTTTATAGTATTCTTGTATGGGACATCTCTTCTTAATGCGTTCTTTTTTTTCGACAGCATTGTTGACACTCCAAAAAGACGTATCTCTTGGTCAACCGCTGGACCTGAATCGCCTTGTCGCCCTCAACTTCTGTCTTACGGAGATGATGGTAAGAAATGTCATTGTTGGTGAAAACGTGTTGAAATGACTTAGGATCTATTAGGGATCATATTAATATATGCGTTACAAGTTATCGAGGAACTTTCTTTTCTAGGTTTTTGCGAGTCACCCGTTGTTACATGTGATGCGTTTTTTGAGGAAAGGTAATATTTCTGTCATTATTTTAGTATTTGTCTCTAGAATTGCCCTCCTGTATGCTGTATAACGCGACGGTGGTCTGACTAGTTACCGTGAAATCCTAGAGGTCGTGTCAGTCCAATTCAGAAAGGATTTTTTGATGCAGAAACTCGAATTTCTACCCGTTCCTGCACGTTGTGCATTCATTAAGCCCACCGTTATTAAGTTGTGGACATTGCATTCGGATACGCGGTGGACGAGGCTCCATTGACTAATGGAATAGAAGGGCCTTAAAACACCAAATCAAGAAACCAAATTCCGGAGTCTGTCCAGGCACTACACTGTTAGGACTGGCATGGGTGACCCCTGGAGAGCACACGGGGTATTAATTGCTAATGCCCACATAGTCCTATCTGCGGTTGCGTTGCTTAACTTTAGTGATCAGACAAGAACTGGCGTGTCCAACGCAATAAAGCCACTCGTAGAATTTGATAATGCCAGATGACCGGTTTCAAAAATTGTGGACTGCTCATCTGAAGTGAACACAATTTTCGTCTGCAGAACCCAAAATCGAGCCATTTAACTTGGCCATTTTATTTTCTCCATAAATGAGACACATCGATACCTTCTCAGGAATTTTGTAACCAGTTATTTTCCTGAGGATGGTAAGGGTTCCAGTTAATAGATTTACAATGTCAAGGGTTATGTATCCAGTAGAGGGGAGGAGCTGGTGAGGTCCGCTACGGAGATGCAGGTTATTGGAAGCACTAAGGCCAGTGAAAGACCAAGTCAGACGTAGTAGTGGGTTGTTTGAAAGGGTATCATAGTGTGTGGGGTGGGGTGAGCAGCTGTGTGGCGTTGAGCGTACCAGTTCTCGTCTGATTAATGAAGTTAAGAAGCGTAACTCCAGCTAATACTAGCATGGGTGACCGCTTGGGAACACTGAGTACTGCTAATACCCCAATCTCGAAACAGCGTAGCGTCTTTGCAGACTGCAATCTATGTCGATCTCTGTCGTGATAAAGATAGAATTAGGATTGAGTATATTAGAGGTAGCTTGGGTGTCGGGGACCTCGCGGAGGAAATGGGGGACAGACAGAAGATTGAGGTGATATGAGCATGTAATGAGAAGTGGGTAGGAGGAGCTCCTTAGGTGCATTACGAAGCAGGCGTGGGAGCAGGTTTTTCGTGAGAATATGATGATGTGTGGCGTCGACGAGGACCTGGTGGGAGATAGACGGGAGTGAAGGGTTAAAGCCCGCAGATCCGACCCTGGCGCAGGCGGGATGAGGGTGTACTCCTGATTATCTTAATACTTCTTCATAAATTGTTCTTTTAAGTCTAAACGTTGTTTTATTTTAAGGCAGTTGACTGAATGTGGAATTGGAGCTAAAACCACAAGCGACCTGAAGTAAGTTGACGTCTTTATTCGCCATTTCTGTGAAGTTTCCTGTATTCTAATGGTCTGTTATATATTTTAGGACAAGACCTTTACTCCAACGACTTCATTCAGCTCCTGTAAGTTTTCTGATAATGGACATATTTGTTTATTGACCTGGGGCGGGCAGTTGTCTTGTTATAGTTGTGATATTATAACCAATTGAATTCGTATACCCTAATAACCCTTTTCATATATGTAGTGCTATGATAAGGAAAACGTCGGTAGGTCCACTGATTGTTGGTATAGCCCAGTAAAGAATAAAGAAGACAAGGTATTTGATGAACATGACAGTACCTCGCGGGATAGCGGGTTTAGTGATAAGGTTTGTAAATTGGGGCTTGGTTTCTCCTGAATGTTTTTTTTTCTACGGAATGAAAGAAATTCTGATGTTTCAGGAGGAACTCTCTGCTGTCTCTAAAATGGATTTTAAATTTACTGAACCAGTTGGCACCGCACCTCGTCGTGTACGCACACTTTCCGGACATTCCCCTACCAAAATGTCTCATCAGCTACCTCTTTCACCAGTGTCTGTGGTAAGGTGTCATTTTTGTGAAAATAGACCTACTGCTTCGAGTTCTTGCAGAGTCGTCGTATTGGTATTTTGAAGGGATTCTTGACTGACCTACTGGTATTTTTTTAGATTACCCTTCCATTCAATCAGCATAACACCTGTGAAGAACCAACGAGTAACTGTAATAGACTCAAAGTGTCTGACGATGACGATGGATTTCTGGATGGATTTGACTGCGATATGACTGTAGGCCAACTCTTGTCACTGACTCGATTTTAACGAGAGACTGCAAATGACAGATGGGATGTTTTTCAGGCAAATTCTCAGTCAGTTTCAATCGGAATATCTCATTTGATCAATGGCAACTTGACGACATTCCCTGAAAAGATGTGCGAAAATTCCAGCTTTCGACCTCCACTTCACTTGATCTGCAACACCGATAATGACACACCCAAGGTTTGGCGTTGTAGTGCATAGTTTGTCAGACTATAAGCCGGTTATTTCATGAAATTTGGTTACGTAGAGTCGGAATTGCATCAGAGGTCTGTTTGGTGGAAGGAAAAGTGAAGAAAGTAAGGACGACTTGGACAGAAAACTGACTGTGAAGCGGTCAGATGCTCCCCGAGATTTCGTTAGTCCAATCCAGAACAAACGAAGGAAGAGCTCTTCGTTTTGCTACCGGGCGTTAGACAGACGAGAAATTAAGGTAAATTGTTGAGTTAACGATGTTTTGCTTACGTACCTCAAGAGTGACGTTAGGGTTTTGGTGCAGGTTGCTCCTAAGAAGTGTGCTCTGCAAAGATGTCATTCTGAAAATGAGGCCACGATCATGAGAGCGGTTCAGCGTTGTAAATATAACATTGCAGTTTATTACTGATTGGAATTCAAAAAGCGAGTTTCTAAATTTGTGGTTATTCTTAATGTAGCTGTCCAAGAGCCCAATTTAATTGGAGATTGTTCCAGGCCTTACTTATTACCTTTGATGAATGGCAAGCACAAGGATTTAAATACAATTTCACCTTACACGGTAAGAACTTCAAAATTTTGGCAAGATCCTGTTGTAAAACTGGCATGTAAACCACAGGCAGATGTAATTAGGTGAAATTCAGTTGATTTTGTTAGAATTGTTATAAACGCCCCGGTTAGGAATAGTACTCAATTAATGCGAAAATGTCAGGTCATCTGAAAGGGGCATCTCCTAAAGTATTGCATTTGCGGCTTTTCTACGTCTGTGTGTAGAGGTTGGGCCTGTCTCGGTGGCGCAGTGGGTAACGTGCTCGGTAACTGGGTCAGTGGTTCTAGGTTCGATGGCGTTTGCACGTAAAAGAACACTCTACCATGCGTCTGGCAGATTAGGCAAAATTTCCAGGTGCCTTCCCCCCCCCCCCCCCCCCAGGCGTCGGTAGAATTCCCCAACGAACAGTAGACCGACGATAAATAAACATAGGGGTTGCAGCTGTGGTCTGCAACCGGCTGCGGAAAACTACTGTCCAATTTGTTCACCCTTGTGACAAGTTGGGTACCCGACCTGCCATAGGCGAGAAAAGGGTTAGTAGTTGCTTGATCGGGGTGGGTTGACTCTTTTTCGAGCGAGAGAGATGTTCCTCGTCCGGCGGATGGGCAGTAAAGCCGTGGCCCCATGGGTGGTACGATGTCACTACTGTATGAAAAAAGAACGCCCTTCACTATGCCACTTTTAACCTGAAAAACTTTCCCACTCTCGCTTTTGGGGAATGTCCCAAACGGCAGTACACTTGAGTACCCGGCACTGCCATAGGCGAAGGGCTTTTCCTGAACGTGATCCCGACAATTGGGTGAAAAACCAGTTTTTTTAATTGCTTTTTACCCCACGTAATCATACCACACCTCGGAGCTGCGCTACTAAAAAAAAGCGCCTGCTCACCCCAATAATTTCAACTGACTGTGTGACGAGATTCTATCACATCGGTGTGTCACTTAGGACTGACATCAGTTAGAAGGGAGTGTGTGGGGGGGTTTGCAGTTTATAATATCGCATCAGTTCTTCACATTAGAGGTTCTACACATGCCCAAACATGGACAGAACGTCATCTTTAAATAATGACATAAAGGCAACTGTAAAAATACTGGTTGATGTGGACAATCAATGACGTTTAACGAAAAGGAACATAAGAACGTGACACACCAAACTGATCATGTGTGGCGGCCCTTACAAACGTGGATGACGACGGTAGTCTGTCAGGTCCCTGTTTGGGAGTGGACAGGGACCTGGTGGGAGATATGCGGGGGGGGGAGGTTGTAAATGAATAGGCATGTTTTCTGGCGGTCACGTGTTTTTTGAAATTACCGATGATTTTGTGTAAAAATAATGGTCGAATCAAACATCATAATCATTATACTTCTCGCGCCTGTGGCAGACTACCTTCATCATCCACGTTTGTAAAACTACTTGTAGTAGCGCAGCTCCGCATGACAGCTGTGCTTTGCGGTGTAGGATGATTACGTGGGGCAAAAAGCAATTTAAAAATAGCATGTTTTTCACCCAATTGTCGTAGACCAGTGGTGGCGAACCTTTTTTTTTTTTTTTTTTTTTTTTTTTGAAGACTGCTCACAATAACACGAAAAAAAAACAAAGTTGTCCACGGGTCAGGTACACTACCGGTATTTAATTTTATGCACTACCTCCCACCAGGTCCCCGTCCATCCCACACTACCATATCCTTCCAGACAACCTGCTCCCACGTCTGCTTCGGTTTTCCCCTGCCCTGGGTTCACCTAACGAGCTCCTCCTCCCCTCTTCTCATTACGTGTCCATACCACCTCAACCTACGCTCCCTCATTTTTCCGCGATGTCCCCCATGACGATAAACTGCTTTTGCTGGCTTCCTCTAAACGCAGCTACGAATCGCTTTCCTGGCCGTCGCAGGGTCGGCTTCCCATCTGGCCCTCAGAATGGACACACGGGCGATCTATTGAACGGTGTTTTCACGCAGCCGGCTGACGACCAAATCTACAACCCCTATGCTTGTTTCTCGTTGGTCCCATGTTCGTTGGAGTACTCCACCGAGCTCCTACACCTGGGAATTTTGCCTCATCTACCCGTTGCATAGTAGAGAGGGTTCTTTTACGTGCTAGTGACATCGTGCCACCACACGGGGCCACAGCTTTACTTTCCATTCAACGGGAGGCGCAACTCTTTCTCCGTTAGCCCCATTTAGAAATAACCGGCTTCGAGCCTAGGATGACTCGGACGGCTCCCCCGGTTTCTAGTTCCGCCCCTGGATAGTTTTTAATTGATGTTTCTTAACAGTTGAGCAGGTTAATGTTCGGCGAATTCGTCCGTGAAGTTGAAAAGTTTATCATCGTAGACTGTCGCTATCCTTACGAATTTGATGGCGGGCACATAAAAGTAAGTTACCCGACCGTTAATATTTTGTTTTAACGATTATTGCCTAAGGGATTGTTTTGGAACAGGGAGCCTCAAATATCTACACGAAAGAAGGTATTCAAGAATTTCTCTGCAACCCAATTAAAAGTAAAGAGAGCGACAAGCGCTTGATCGTCATCTTTCATTGCGAATTCTCTTCGGAAAGAGGACCCAGTTTGTAAGTGGCGGCGACCTCCTCATAGACGGAAGGAGCGTTAAATTAAACGCTTAATTTTTGGGTGAAACATTTCAGAAGCCGCTTTTTAAGGGAGAAGGATCGGGAAGCCAATAAGGAATGTTATCCTCATCTGCATTTTCCTGAAATTTACCTTTTGGAAGGTGGATATAAGGCTTTTTATGAAAATCACGCAGTAAGTTTTGTGTTTAGCTTATTATTTCTTTTGACAAACTGTTGTAGTGGTCATCTCTGAGCAGGGCCGGTGCAAAGGGCGCCCGGACCCGCCTCTTTTTGCGTGATAATGTACAAATGCATCCATATTCGGATTAAAATAAAAAATCTTGGTGGCGCGGAGTATTATGGGCTTGCACCGTTCGCGCCCCTCCCCCTCCTCGGGTCGGCCCTGTTTCTGAGTGAAATGGTAAATCTTTTGCACTATCCTAAAGATGGCGTGCTGCGGTCGAGGTTCAGGTTCGATCTTGAAAGATGCGAATGGCCGTTACACTGGTCGGAGAGAAAGGGTGCCACTGCCTGCTAACGCATGGGTTCGCAGGGCCCTTGCCCGGGTGCCCATAAGCATACGGGTTTCGTGCTCACTTCTGTATGTCAAATGACTTGTATTTTGTTCTTGTGAACGGTTGTCGTAGGGGCCCATTATTCTCTAAAGTCGCTTGTGACTACTGCACGGAAAAGAACCCTTGCTTCTAAATTGCGTTGGACACACCAGTTCTCGTGAAATCACTGAAGTTAAGCAGCGCAAGCCCACGTCATTACCAACATGGGTGGTTGGTAAAGAACGTTGGGTGCTGCAAATTGTTCTAGGTTCGATACGGGATGATTGAAGTGGGTTGGAATTCGGGTGAATGGACCAGAGGGACTTTCCGTCGCATGGGAAATAAATTCGGCGCCCTACCGTGTGGTTTGAGATGTCACTGCTGCGCGGTAAAAAAGACCCCTTCTACTACGCGACTAGGAATTTGCTAAAATTATCAGGTGTAGAACTGTGTGTCACTGTGAAGATACGTGGCTAACTTTAATTCACCATTAGGTGTGCGGCATTTAGGTAGACAGCCGGCTGTTCCAATGGGCATACGAAGTTTGAAAAGAATGGCTTTGCAACTGAGATCCTACTATACTAACCCTTTTCCCACTGAATGGACACATGGCGATCTGTTGGACAGCCTTTTGAATCGGCCGGCTGTCGACCTATATGAATGGCGCAAAGCTGCAAACCTATATGAATGGCGGATTAAGCACTTTGGAGGCCTTAGGCACAGTGAAGTTTGGAGGTTGAATAGTAGATTCTGCCTTTGTGGCGCAGTGGGTAGCGTTCTCGGTAACTACGTAAGTGGATCTTGGTTTGATACTGGACGAGGCCCGGATGTGGTGTAAGATAGCATTTGCACGTTGAAAGAACCCCATATTCTATGCAACGGGTAGGTGAGACAAAATTCCAAGGTGTAGGAGCTGCCCCGCCGTCGGTGGAGTGTCCCAACGAACAGTAGGACGACAGTAAATGAGCATAGCGGTTGCAGCTTTGGTCGGAAACTGGCTGCGAAAAAACTGTCCAATTTATCATCTTTGTGTGACAAGATGGGTAGCCGACCATGCCATAGGCAAGAAAGCAGTTATTAGTTGCTTTCATTATGTTGCTTGACCGGAGTGGGTTTACTATTTTCGAGCGAGAGAGAGAGACGAGGATAGTTCGTTAGGTCCATTTCTGGAATGCAGGTGGTTGGAAGCACCCGCGGTAGGGGGGAGACCGAAGCAGACATGGGAGTAGGTTGTCCGTAAGGATATGGTAGTGTGTGGGGTGAACGGGGACCTGGTGATAGAGTGGAGGGCTACAACCCGCAGATCCGTCCCTGCCACAGGCAGGATAAGATGATGGTGGTGAAGTTGCAGCTTTGGTCCGCAAACGGCTGCGGCAAAATGCCGTCCAATAGATCACCCTTGTGTCCATTTAGAGTAACAAGATGAGTACCCTAACCAGCCATAGACAGGAAAAGGGTTAGGAGTTGCTTTTTCTACCCGTTGAATAGTAGAGAGGGTTCTTCGAGGTGCAAATGTCATCGTACACCACACGGGTTCTCGGTTTTACTTCTCATCCGATGGAAGGCGGACTCGGGGCCTCTCTCTTGCTGGAAAGAAGCTAGCTCACCTCGATCCAGTATCGAACCTGGAACCACTGGCGCAGTAAATCGAGCACGCTACTTAGTAATTATGTGACTGATACGAATTGTTTATTGTAGTTCAATTATAACCAAATTAAGAGTAGTTTTTGATTTTTTGTCTTGATAGCACCTTTGTGAGCCTCAGGACTATAAGCCCATGCTACACAAAGATCACGAAAAGGACATGCGCTTATTTCGAGCCAAATCTAAATCATGGAATTCTGACCGTGGAGGTCGACCCTGGTCACACCCTGGTCTAAAGTTGTAGGACGGTGTATTTTCATCTGAGGTTTTCCAGGTGGACAAACTTGGAAGGTCAACCGCTACTACTCTTGACTGCTCCACCTCCTCATTGGTTTTGGAAAACGGGACTGTATTTGATTGCAAAGGTTTGAATGTTGTGCACTGCCAAATTTCGTCTGGAGTAGTGTTCCATTTCAGTATTTATATATATATTTTTTGCTGGCGTCTGATGGGGTGTTGTCAAATATTATTTTTGTACTTAAAAACATGTCATACCAAAGAATGTATCTGCAGAAATGGGGTGGTTTGGTGCAACAGAGTCGAAATTGTGTCGAGCGGTTGGACACATTGCTGATCTGATCGCAGAAGTGAAGCAACTCAAACTCCAGCTAGTACTGGCATGGGTAGTCGCTTGGGAACACTGTTTACACCTCTAATACCCCAAAATTATCATAACAGCATGGTGTCCTTGCAGGTACTACGCAGTGGACGGGGCTCTAATGGCCATTGCAGTTGAAGGGCCCTAAAACACCAACATATCAATTTCAAAGTTGTCAAAGGGAGGGTTATTTTTCTTAAAAGCGGGATCTTGAAGGAATTTGATAGTTGATAGGCCAATAATTGGTTTGGGGAACTAGTAACATCCCTGAAAGGGTTTACAGCTACTTTTAATCCTTTGATAATTTTTGTTGGAAGCTCTTTCCTCTACTTCCTTTAATACATGATTGATGATGTAAGAGTATTTTTTTCTGATTTCGCCCATCCCCCCCTTCGCTCTCCTACTACATTTGAAAATTTTGACTATTTATTTTTTGTAATGAAATACTTCGCTTAAATGTTCTTGTAGTGTGCTGTTTGTTCCAACCTGGAAAGAAGGATAAAAAATGCTACAGTTTGCTGACATTGGTTTTTATTCTGGGTGTGAAATAAAGTGCGTGATATGAAGTTGATGCCATTTTTTGGGTTGGTGAAAGCGTGTGCCTAGCTGACCTCATGTGGACCACATTACTTCAGGTTAGATCTTCTCTTATGACTGTAGGGCCTCAGCGGTTTTGGAGCGGCTGGATTGCGTTGGCCACCAGTTCTTGTCTGATCTCTAAAGTTAAGCAACGCAACCCCAGCAAGTACTAACATGTGTGGCCGCTTAGGAAAACTCGTTAAGCCTGGTATACACGTAACGTTTTCTCGTTAGTCTTGCATGATCATGCCAGATTTGACAAACAAAACGTTACGTGTAGGCAACAAGTTGGACGTCTTGCATGAACTGAAGAGGTTGGACAAACCTCTCAAAAGACTGATAGGCAAGAGCTTTGTGTACAAGCAAGATGGTCAAACTTTGCTTCACTGTCTGGAGCTTTACCAAAGCTTATCTTTCTTCTGGAAAGTAAAATTAACGAAATTTTTTACTGCAACAGAGACAAGAAATAGCAGGCATACACTCACGGGGGCTGATAGCTAGCCACATGGCAGTGTCTTGCTTCTCTATTTTTTGAGTTTAAAGCGTTAACAATTTACAGTACTTGTCTGCATTCGTACGCAAACAATCTTCTGATTCCTGCTGTAGTTATTGGAGAGTGTCCCTCTCTTCAGTAACAACTCCCGGGACCACTGTGAACGACGTACAAAACTTGTTTAATTTTTGGGCACATAGAGCGATTGTTGTCAGTAACGGTCTTTCCTCCGCGGTGATTTCAGAACAACTGAGCAAAAGTTTGAGTGAAAGTTTGAGCTGTGTAGCCGCATGATTTCTGCCAGTCTAGTTGGTCAGTCTTTGCAGATCGTGCAAGACTGACGAGAAAACATTACGTGTATACCAGGCTTTAGGCTAATATCCAAGAATCGTCGCATTACCGTAGTGTCTGCAGTTCCTGCATTAGAACTACGCAGCAGACGGGGTTCTAATTACCTTGGAGTTGAAGGGCCCTTAAACATCAACAATGCGAAAAAAAATTTCTCATTGAAATTTATTAACGCAACCCCAGCTAGTACTAGCACGGATGACCGCTTGAAAACATTGGTACTGCTGGTGCCCAACAATTGTCGCATCCACGTGTGGATCTATAATGGGGTTTTCGGGTTTTGCAGAAATGCACATAAACTTACATTCGCATAATGTGAGGTTTAGCTCAACCGCCCCCCCC
>JAAFCE010005724.1:5991873-6015143 GCA_013389805.1 Trigoniulus corallinus
GGGGGGGGGGGGGGGGAGAAAAATACCAAAGGAGATGTGAGAGCAGGTTGTACCAAGAGATGTGCTAGTGTGTAGGGTGGATGGCGACTTGGCGGGAATAGGGGGAGTGTAGGACAGGAATCTGTTGGGAAACAGCGCCTGCTCTAGCACTTATGTCGCCCCGGACAAAAAGACAAATTGCCGCCCCTTGAAGCAGCGCTCTGTTCGGGTGCTCTTTTCTCACACTTACAGCCAAAATGGCGCCCCGGACAAATGTCCGGGTTGCCCCCCCTTAAAGGGGCCCTGTTGGAAAACAAATTTGCAGGTGAAGGTCAAGTGAGTTTTCGGTTTTTTATCTTTGAAAATTGTTCGTAGTATGAAACTGTTACTTACATGCTAATCCATTCCACAGGTAGAGACCAGTGACTCCAGTGATCTCTTCAATTGGAGTCATGGCAGAATTAATGGACGAAAAGATGGCTGACACAACGCCGAATAGAATTTCAATTGACAGGAAGATCAAGGTGCACACCCAGACTCCTAGATTCATGAAATCGGAGGTATTCCTGTAGATGGACATCACTAGGGAAAAAAATGGTATATTAGTAAATTTCTTATTAGATGTGTTTTTCTCTACTGATTGTCACCCTTCCTGTTTCCCACTTATGGCAGGGACGGGCGCCCATCTGTTGCACCCAAACGGTAAAATATGGACCAACTGTTGACCGGTCTTATTACACAGCCGGCTGCACACATAAAACTTCAACCCCCTGTTTACTTACCGCAGGGGCGGATCAGGGGGAGCACTTCAAATAAAGTGCGCCCCAAATATTTTTAAATATTCAGAATCCCTTAGCATAAATCTAGCTAGCAATTATTTTGACAATGTGGACAGTGTCCTATCTTCAGTGGTTTAGCTAACTGCAGATTGGACTGGCAGTATATAGAAATGGGAATTGTGCATCAGTTGGAATATGCGCCCCATTGAGGCACTGAGGGGGGAGCAATTGCTGCATTGCCGCCCCTCTGGATCCGTCCCTGACTTACCGTATTATTCGAATAAAACCCGCCTGAGGATTACTAATTTTATTAATACAGTTGTTTGTTGGAGTTTAAGGTCCCGTCAACTACGAGGTCATTAGAGACCCGTCCACTGTGTAGGTCTGATGCATATACTGCACAGACACTACACTAATGCGACGATTATTGGGTATTAGCAGTACCCAGCTTTCCCGAGCGACCTCCCATGTCAATACTAACTGGGCTTGCGTTGCTTAACTTCAGTGATCAGACGAGAACTGGTGTGTCCAATGCAACTCGCCGCTCCCTATTAATACAGTGAAAGCTAGCTTAAGGACCACCTCCCACAACGAGCACGGCAAAATTGAAAAAAAATGACTCAGTTGACGAGCGATGTTTCTCAGAACGAGTGACCAGAGGCAATGTGACGTCAAATGCAGGATCCGCCATCTGGGTTATCAGCCTATATTTAGTGCTTGCTTAGCTAGCACCTTACTGTCGCTTGTGAAACTTGCATTCATACACCTTATTGGGTATTTTTGGTGTAAAGTTTAAGCATGCTTATACATCATCATCACCATACCCTTATCCTGTCTGTGGAAGGGTCGGGTCTGCGGGTTGTAACCCTCCACTCCCGCTTATCTCCCACCAAGTCCCCGTCCACCCTACACACTACAATATCCTTACAGACAACCTACTCACATGTCTGCTTCGGTCTCTCCCTGCCCAGGGTGCTTTCAACCACCTGCATTCCTGAAATGGGCCTAATAAGCTCCTCTTCCCCTCTTCTCAATACATATCCATGCCACCTCAACCTACTCTCCCTCACTTTTTTCGCGATGTCCTCCACTCCCAGGCTACCTGCATTCGCATCTCGGCTACTTGCATTCCATTTATGTGGCTCTTCCGCACTGCCCAACACTCTGAACCATATAACATAGCGGGCCTAATCACTGCCCTGTAAAAATTCCCTTTAACTTGATTGGAACCCTCCTATCACATAGGACTCCTCTTCACCCATCCCCCATTGATTCTATGGGTCACATCCCAATCTCCCCATTGCTTTGGAACGTTGGTCCTGAGCACTTTAGGGAAGGGCGAATTTCGTTCGACATACCAGTTCTAGTCTGATCACTGAAGTTAAGCAACGCAACCCCAGTTAGTACAGACATGGGTGGCTGCTTGGGAAAACTGGGTACCACTAATATCCAAAAATCGTCGCATTAGTGTAGTGTCTGTTCAGCGTCTGCATCATAACTACACAGTGGACGGGGCTCTAATGACCTTGTAGTTGAAGGGCCCTAAAACACCAACGAAATAAAAAAAATCCCCATTGCTTTGGAAAGTTGGTCCTGAGCACTTTAGGGAGCGGCGAATTACGTTGGACATACCAGATCTCGTCTGATCATTGAAGTTAAGCAGTACTAACATGGGCGGCCGCCTGGGAAAACTGGGTACCGCTAATACCCAAAAAATCGTTGTAAGAGTGTGGCGTCTGTGCAGTCTCTGCATTAGAATTACGTAGTGGACGGGGCTGTAATGACCTTGCAGTTGAAGGGCCCTAAAACACCAATGCAACACAAAGCATACAATTGGAACAGTTGCGATGCGGCCAAGTTGCGTTGGACACACCAGTTCTCGTGCGATCACTGAAGTTAAGCAACGCAAATCCACGTTAATACCAACATGGGTGGTTGGTAGAGAACGTTGGGTGCTGCAAATTTCCCCTCTCCTACATCCCCCACATCTACTTCCACCTCTCCCGCAAGCAGCCTCCTAAGGGTGATGTACGATGTTACCCCTGCACGGAAAAGAACCCTCTCTACTAAGCAACAGTTAGATAAAGCAGCATGCCCAGGTGTAGGAACTCGGTGGAGTGCCCCAACGAACAGTAGACTGACGATAAATAAGCACAAGGATTGCAGCTTTGATCGGCAGCTGGCTGCGAAAAAATATCGTCCAGTACATCGTCCTGTGTTTATTTCGAGGGACAATGATGGGTACTCGCTCCCGCCATTGGCGTGAAAGGCGTTAGTACCGGTAGTTGATTTTGCCATTTGCTCCCCGTAACAAGGTTGGTTGGCATCCTCCACAGACGATCCCCATCCAGTATACCTTCGAGTTCCAGATGCCTGGCTGGGGTGCTCCCAGTCAGAGCAGTCTCATAAAGAAAAGGGGCTAATCTTTGATTAGGGACGTGAAGTGTGTAGGGAGCGGCTTATTGCGTTGGACACACCAGTTCCCGTCTGATCAATGAAGCAACGCAACCCCAGTTAGTAGGGAGATTTAGCAATGCGTTTTTTGAAACGTACGTCACGGTTACCAGACGAAAATGGAAACGCGCAGGCGCAAACACCAGCTTTAGATACGGAGCCCGTACGATTAGACGTACGATTTGCCGTATGATTGGAGGACCGTACGATTCAACGTAGCATTTGAAACAATGCTTTTCGCGCTTCCTTTCACAAATCACTAGGTGGCGCTCGCAGCTCAATCATAAGTGGGTGCGACATCGTTGTGCAAAAACTCATTTTTAAACATTTATCGTACGTTGATCACGTGGTGTTCTGACGCTGATGCGTGCGTACGTTTTACCTAGTACTAAATCTCCCTATTACTGACATGGGTGGTTGCTTGGGAAAACTGAGTACCGGTAGTATCCAAAAATCGTCACATTAGTGTAGTGACTGTGCAGCCTCTGCATCAGAACTACACAGCGGACGGGGCTCTAATGACCTTGTAGTTGAAGGCCCCTAAAACGCCAACAAACCCCACGATGTTATTCGAGGGCTAGATAAAAAATGTAAGACGCACAAGATCAAAATGAAACAGTTGTATTTTCTCAAGCAAATGCCTGGCGTTTGTGGTGCCATGGAGACCTTGGGCTTCGTGCCGCGGAGCCTTGAAAATCCTGCAACGGAGCCCTAGGGCACCGCAGAGCACCCGTCGAGAACCGCTGGAATAGTGTTTCAAGAGTTGAAGTTCTGTAAGTAGGAGGCCCAGGGGGTGGCCCGGGGGGAGGTCCAGAGCGGCTTCCCATACTCCCGCCACCAAGGCCGGCCCTGGAAGGGAGTGGAGCGGAAAATTTCATTGGACACCAATTCTCGTCTGGTCACTGAAGTTAAGCAACGCAAGCCCAGTTAGTAGTGATTGGGTGGCCGCTTGGGAAAATTGGGTATCGCTAATACCCAAAAATCGTCGCATTAGTGTGGTGTCTGCGTTGGAACTACGCAGGGGCGGATCCAGAGGGGGAGCAGTGCAGCAATTGCTCCCTTCTCAGTGCCTCAATGGGGCGCATATTTCAACAGATGCATGATTCAACTTTGCAACTAATGAGTAATTTGTGCATTGCTATCCCCATTTCTGTACTGCCAGTTCAACAGTTGTGGTGCAATCTGTAGTTGGCTAAACCACTGAACGTGGGGCATTGTCTAATGAACAGTAGAGGACATCAGTGGCATCACTAGGGGGGGGGGGGTGCGGAGGGTGCGGGCCGCACCGGGTGACACCACTCGCACCATGACAAATGGGGTGACCACAAAGCAGGGGGAGCGGCGAGTTGCGTTGGACACACCAGTTCTCGTCTGATCACTGAAGTTAAGCAACGGAAGCCCAGTTAGTACTGACATGGGTGGTCGCTCGGGAAAGCTGGGTACTGCTAATACCCAATAATCGTCGCATTAGTGTAGTGTCTGTGCAGTGTATGAATTAGAACTATGCAGTGGACGGGTCTCTAATGACCTTGTAGTTGACGGGACCTTAAACACCAGCAAACAAACCAAAGCAGAAGAAGCGGCTTTTTTCGGGAGAGGGGGGCGGTGACACCATGGCGTCACCGCACCGGGTGACGCCAACCCTAGCGACGCCACTGGAGGACATAGCAGTAGGGATTCTGAAAATTTAATAATATTTGGGGCTCCCGTTATTTGAAGTGCTCCCCCTTTGATCAGCCCCTGAGTGGACGGGGCTCTAATGACCTTCTAGTTGATGAGCCCTAAAACACACCAACAAATAAAATGGGAGTGGAGAGCTAGAACCTGCAGACGCGACCCTGCCACAGGCGGGATACGGGTACGATGATGATGCTCTCCGTGACAAGGTTGGGTATGCTTAACTCCCGATTTACGCACATCCGTGTAACTTCTATGTTACTCGATAGGGGGCTTCACTATCGCTCCCGCGTATTTTCGAATGGAACGTTTCGAAGACGATGTTGTTTTCTTGAAATGCAATTAAAATCACCGTCATAGTTAAAAAGTTATTTTGATATACTAGTGTGATTTTTAGCTTTATTCTTTCGAAGACTACGTCATTGTTGGCAAGTTTGAGATCAGCTTATTGAGACATAATTGTTATCAGAAAACAACACCTCCCACGTTGAAGGTAATAATGTTAACATTTGCACTATCGGGGGATTCGCGGTACAACTGTTATCAAATGAAGTGTCGAATTTGTTAATTTAATGAACACGTTTTAAAGATCTATGATTGCTGTGATATAATTTTATAGTGGAGTTTGCTATCCTCTTTTTTTCCGTACTGAAAAACAAACAGAAATCTGCTACCTTTCCTTTTTTTTTTCTAGGATACGTAACAGTTGGCGTCATTATGTGGTGGTGACGCTCACCTTTAATCATTGTGAGCAGATTAGCTTGTTTAAAACAACTGTATTCCAGATACTTCTTTATCATTATTCGTGTTTGATGTTTGTTAGGTCAGGTCTGAAATTAATTTCATATTTTCATTACATTTGTGCTCTTGTTTTGATTGGGGTTCCAAGTCAAGTCCCCAGTCTTTTCCCCAGCTTCTCACCTGCTCGCAAAACGCTTAAAACATTTGCGACTGCTAAAACATGTGCAAATGTTCGTCTAATGTTTGTTGAGTTCAATTTGGTCGCCAAACGGCTGTGGAAAACACTGTCCAATATATCGCACTTGTGTCCATTCAGAGGGACAATATGGGTACTCGACCCTGTCATAAACGGGAAAAGGGATGAGTTGCTTTTTAAATGGCTTGCTTGGTGATTTCATTTCTTGGATCACCCCTCCTAGGCCCCGCAGTGGTTAGCGTGCTTGGTACCTGCGTCATTGATTCTAGGTTCGATACTGGAACGAGGTGGGTTGGCTTCTTTCGGACAAGAGAGAATGCCTTGAGGTCGCCTTCTTTCGGATGAGGAGTAAAACCGAGGTCCCGTGTGGTGTACGATGTCACTTGCTTACAAAAGAACCCTTTCTACTATTCAACGGGTAGGCTAGGCGCACGCTATAGTCAACACTGTATCATTACAGTCCTTGTGCTCAGCTTGTGCAATGAAAACCAAGGGGTAGCCGCGCACTTGAAACAAGGCGTCTAGCAGACAAAACTAATTGACAACCACAGAGCACCTGGCCGTAGATGAAGGAAAATTTCCAGGTGTAGGAGCTCCCCTGGCGTCGCGTCGGTGGCGTGTCCCAACAAACAGTGGACGGACGATAAATAAGCAGGGTGGTTGCAGCTTTGGTCGGTAATCGACTGTGGAAAAACACTGTCCAATATAGCACCCTTGTGTCCATTCAGAGGGACAAGATGGGTACCCGACCCTGCTTTAGACGGGAAAAGGGTTAGGATTTGCTTTTGTTTGCTACACAGCCCTCAGCTGCATTCACAATAGGTAACAAGGAAATGGTCACAAGCCGCTAGCGAAGGTGAGCAATAGAGAGTTAGTGGTGAACGTCGACGATGACGATGCGAACGATACAAGGTCAAATGAGGCAACTGTGCATGCTCACGAAAAGCAGACCAGCAATTGAGCTTGCGCATTTGCCTCATTTGACCTCGTATCGTTCGTATCGTCATCGTCGACGTTCACCACTAACTCTATTGTTTCAAAAGCGTTTTGTAACAGATCTTTACTTTGTCTTTGAAGTGGACCGCCGGCTTTGGATTAAATCGCGGTCAAAGGGCTGACTGGTGCTGGTGACTGTTACTTGCGGTGGATAAATGAACCTTAGTGTTGTTAGAGAAGGGACTAAATGATCTCAGTTCAGCAACAAAATTTGCGAGCCTGGCGGTTCACCAGGGCTATCTATCATCTTTCAATCACGAACTCTCTGTTTCTACACCTGTGAATTCGACCGACCTACACATGTAGTATACTCCATGTAGAAAGGTTTTTTTACCGTACCCGCCATATATCGACACAAAAACTACTTGATTCTCCATTTTGCTCGAATTAAGCTATTCGTTTCAGCTAGGATCGACCCTGTAACCAAGGTTGCAGAAGTCCAAGCCCTAATTGTTGTTAGGCTTTGGTCGAGGTCCAGCATTTTCTAGGCAGGCTGCAAACATTTGGAGATTATGAAGCGTTAGCTGCCCTCTCCACTTTGCACTATGGTGATTCTTTTATTTATGCTCAGTCATCTCAACATCCTGTTAATCTCCTCTCACCCCTTGTCCCCCCTCTCTTCCCATGTCTTCTCTCTCTCCCCCCATGTCCTCTCTCTTTCTCCACTGTCCTCTCTTTTTTCCCCTGCTCTCTCTCCCTTCCCCTGTCCTCTCTTTCCCTCCCATGTCCTCTCTTTCCAAACCTGAACCTCTTTTCTCACTCCCCCTTTTTTTGTGCCCATCTCCACTCCTGTCTTTCCCCTCGCTTATCCCTCGTTCTCCACCTTTTTGCCGGTAAGTTCCCTCTATAACAGTGGTCGGCAAACTGTGGCTTTTGGTCCCTTGAATGCGGCTCTTCTACAAATGACTGTGTTGGGGCACAGGCACGCACAAAAGTGTCGTTCGGGTGACGGAAGACGTGGCACAGACGGTATGTGGAGCTGGGGAGGCACAGTTGACTAAGGCCCTTCGTCCACTACCGCAACCCAACGGGAGTGGCAAATTGCGTTGAACACACCAGTTCTCGTCTGATCACTGAAGTTAAGCAACGCAACCGCAGCTAGTACTGACATGGGTGACCGCTTGGGGAAACTGGGTACCGCTAGTATCCAAAAATAGTCGCATTAGTGTAGTGTCTGTGCAGCCTCTGCATCAGAACTAAACAGTGGACGGGGCTCTAATGATCTTGTAGTTGAAGGGCCATAAAACACCAACAAACAAACGCACCCCAACTGAAACGTAACTGAAATCCAATGCAATTAAAGTTAATTCCGATGTCACTTTCGTCCACAGATGAAACTCTTTGGCTTTGGTTAGTTGGTTTGGGTTTTAGGGTCCATCGACGTCAACGGTCATTAGGGCCCAGAAAGACAGTCACCATGGTGGGGGTGTAAATGGCCATCCCACCATGATGACAATAACTCTGGCAATATTTGCACCAGTTGCGTTGGACACACCAGTCCCCGTGAGATCACTGAAGTTAATCAGCGCAAGCCCACGTCAATACCAACACGGGTGGTTGGTAAAGAACGTTGGGTGCTGCAAATCAACCCTCTCTTTCATCCTTTCACCTACTTCCTCATCTCCTGCGGGCAGCCTCCTAAGGGTTCGTCCTGTTATGGCTGCCTGGCTTACTCCCTAACCCACAAACTAACTAACTAATTCAGTAGTTCAGATGAAGAGAGCATTGTGCGAATGATGCGAATTGTTTGACAGTTGCAATGAAACTGACATGCTCAGTTGCGTCTCTACTATGTGGTGGGAGAAGTCCATTTCGTTAACATGAGTCAGACTAGCGTGCAACTAAAAGGGAACTAAAATTCGATTATTTTTCAGTCGAGTTGCAGTTGCGTTGCGGCAGTGGACGAAGGGTCTTATGAACGAGTTGAGGGTATCATTTAGTCAGCAGTCTCATTGTGTAAAGAGGTCAGTGCTTGTCGCGTCCACAAATCACACGTGGGTGACAAAAGTATACCGTAATTATTCTAATAAACGGCGCCCTCCAATAACCGGCGCACCTTTCAGCTGAAAAAACTGTCTGGAAGTGATCATGCAAGTTAACTTGAATTTTTTTAATGATTAACCCTTTAATGCTACACAGGGGTACTGGTATCATCATCATCACACCCTTATCCAGCCTGTGGCAGGGTTGGGTCCGTGGGTCCATTGAACATGCTATGTCTGGAAACACCCCAGCCAGGCGTCTGGAACCCGCAGGAATATTGACTGGTTGTCTGTGTGGGGATGCCGGCCTACCACACTGTTCCAACACCACATTTTACAACCAAAATATAAATTTTGGCAGGTAAATTAATGCTTTGTCAGTTTTAATATTGGATGGTGTCTGACCTATTGCAGCCCGCCGCGGTGGCGTAGTGGTTAGCACGCTCGGCAACTACGCTAGTAGTTCTAGGTTCGATACTGGACCGTGGTGGGTCGGCTTCTTTCGGGCGAGAAAAAAGCCGCGAGCGTGCCTTCTTTCGGAGGAGAAGTAAAACCAAGGTCCCGTGTGGGTGTACGATGGCACTTGCCCGTAAAAGAACCCTCTCTACTACGCAACGGGTAGATGAGGCAAAATTTTCAGGTGTAGGAGCTCGCCCCCTGGCGTCGGTAGCATTCCCCAACGAACACTAGACCGGCGATAAATAAGCGTTGGGGTGTAGCTTTGGCCGGCTACCGGCTGCAGAAAAACTATGACCAATATATCACCCTGTGTCCATTCAGAGGGACAAATGGGTACCCGACCCTGCCATAGGCGGGAAAAGGGTTAGGAGTTGCTTTTTTTTTTGTCTGACCTATTGCACAACAACTATACTGCAATAAGGAATCAGGCTCATGCCTGAACAGTGGTACTGGTGTACCCCAGGATTTTTCTTCCTCCTCTCTGTTCTGTGGGTAACCCTGGTGCAATGCGATTCACAGCATTTTCACATGATAGGTTGAACTTCCTAATAAGTGTCAGTCGTTTAAACTAAGCTTTAGTGCAGATATTGTTGAAAGAAATGTTTCAAAGAGAAAGTATTCTTTAGCATTTAAATTGTTGGCAATTTCTGCAGTTGAGAATCGTCCTGTGGCTAAACCTCTACAGTTATCTGAATCTAGGGTAAGGATTTAAATTTTAAATGAACCATTGATTATTTTTCTCAATTTCAGTTTGCCAATAAATTCAGTTGCGAGAGTGGCATCAGCAAAAATCAAAATTAATGAAATCAACTTGTCCGGCTAAAAAGTTTCCATTTATAAATGGAAAAAAATAATAAACGGCGCCCTTCAATAAACGGCGCGACAAAACGACCTTTGAAAAAAAAAAAAATAAATAAAATAAACGGCGCGCCGTTTATTAGAATAATTACGGTATTCTTGAAGCGGGATCACGTCAATTTGGCGCATGACAATTTGGCGTATGGCAATTTGGCGTAGTCAATTTGGCGTACGACAATTTGGCGTACATACACATTCGGCGTATGACAATTTGGCGTACGGAAAATTTGGCGTATGACAATTTGGCGTACATACCGATCTCTCGGGTGCACACATTTGTTCAAAATTGCAACTGTCATAACCAGTGGCGGGTGCGGGGGGGGGGGGGGGGGGGGGGGGGGGGGTTAGCGAATACGGGGGGGGTTGAGCTAAACCTCACATTATGCAAATATAAGTTTATATGTGCATGGGAGGGGTTGCAACCCCAAAAACCCCATCCTAGATCCACGCATGGGCATAACAGTCATTGCAACGGTCCCGTATAACACAGTTGGGTTTGTTTGTGTTTTAGGGCCCATCGACTTCAAAGGTCATTAGGGCCCTATAACACAGTTATGGTAGGCATTCATTGTTCTATTACCTTGCAATGAGATCGGTATGTACGCCAAATTGACGTACGCCAAATTTGTATGTACGCCAAATTGTCATACGCCAAATTATATATGCGCCAAATTGTCATACGCCAAATTTGTATGTACGCCAAATTGTCATACGCCAAATTGACTACGCCAAATTGTCATGCGCCAAATTGACGTAGACCCTCTTGAAGCACAAAGTTACCTGTATTTTTCCAACCATCCATTTCCAAAAATTTAATTTTTATCAATAAATAAGATCATTATTAAGTTAATAAATGGTGTTACTACCTAGATAGTTTAAGTTTAAGAAATATGGCTCTCAAAAGAAATCTCAGTCATTGTATTGTTGTTATTTGGCTCTTTTGACTGAAGAGTTTGCCGACCACTGCTCTATGAGTAGACTTTAATGCACCTATCTTAAGAATGTTACTTATCTATTCTACAAACACCAGTTTCATGTAATGAATCAGCAAACACCGGAAATAAATCAATATCTTTCGAGTGATAACCCTACTCTGATAGCTGGAGATAATGAATTATGACCCGAATCTTCTTCGTCAAGAGATCAGAGGGGGCAGTACGTTTTTGTGCAATCAGAATGACTAGCTCCAATTCAAAACTGATTTATGGTTCTGTACTAGTGACATCATCATGGACTAGTATAAGTCAATGTTTTAACTAGCTTTCCTCATGGATTTCCTAATGCTCACCACTGCCACGTTTTGGAACATGAGGACCAACATGGCACCCATACTTGAGGCTGGTTCTGCTGAGGTGTTCCAGCGTTAGGTCCCTACCAACCCCACATGGTGCCATGTCACAGTACAGCCTGTTACTATGTTTGCTGTGGCCTCCCTCTGCTCCTAATATCCTGCTACGCGTCTGCCCTGGGCCAAATCATCTCCTTCTTCCCCTTTTCGTACTTTTCAATATTGGGTAGCGTATAGTTATCTCCTGACTCCATAATTAAGATCATACCAAATTCCTCAATTGTCACACCTGAGCCCATGTCGTCATCACGTCCTCCTTTTGCCTGTGCCATAGCCGGATATTAGCATCTAGGGGCAGCCTTCATGAGTTTTGGCTCCACCCTGGGCTGGAGTAGAATTGAGCTTGAATTACATACTCGATTCAGTAATGAGACCACTTTTAACCCCTTTTCCCGCCTATGGCAGGGTCGGCTACCATCCTGTCCCTCAAAATGGATACAAGGGTGATCTTTTGGACGTTGTTTTTCCGCAGCCGGCTGCCGACCAATGCTTAACCCCTATGCTTATTTATAGTTGGTCTACTGTTCGTTGAGGCACTCTACCGACTCCAAGGGGCGAGCTCCTGCACCGGGATATTTGACTTCATCTACCCGATGTATAGTGGATCCGCATGGGTGGCGCAACAGGTAGAGTGCTCCATGTACTGAACTAGTAGTTCCAGGTTCGATACTGGATCGAGGTGGGTTGACTTTCTTCGGGCGTGAAATAAGCCCCGAATGCGCCTTCCTGCGGATGAGAAAATGTACGATGGCATATGCATGGAAAAGAACCCTCTCTACTATGCAACGCGTAGATGAGGTACCCATCTTGTCCCTCTGAATCGACACAAGGGCTATATATTGAACTTTTTCCACAGCCGGGTGCGGACGAAAGCCGCAACCCCTATGCTTATTTATCGTCGTCTACTGTTCGTCGGGCACTCCGCACTCCCCCGACACCAGGGGGAGGGGCGAGCTCCTACTCCTGTAGATTTTGCCTCATCTACCCGTTGCCGTGTGTTGCGCCAATGGATGGGGAAATCAGCCAAGCAGCCATAAAGGGCCAGACCCTGTGGAGGCTGCTCGCGGGTGAGTTGCTCTGACGAGAACTGGTGTGTCCAATGCAGAGGGTTCTTATTCGTGCAAATGCCATGGTACACCCCACGGGACCTCGGTTTATTCTTCTCATGATAAGGAAGGCGCGCTTGGAGCCTCTCTCGCCCGAAAGACGCCAACCCACTTCGGTTCAGTTTCGAACCTAGGACTGCTGATGCAGTTAGCGAGCGTGCAACCCACCGCGCCACCGAAGCGAGGTAAGAGTACCTCGAAGCGTCACCATAACAACTTGTGGCAAATCTAATTTTTTACGCCGTATTTGCTGAGAAGGTTTTAATGAATGTTTAGCATTTCATTACCACTTTGTTATTTACGCATTCATTTTCTACAAACCGTAATTGCAGTGTAAAAGAGCCCGCCTCCGTTGCGCGGGAGCTAGCGTACTTGGTCACTGCCCTACCGGTTCCAGGTTCGAAACTGGATCGAGGTGGGTTGGTTTCTTTATAGCGATATTTCTTGTTTCGTCGGTGTTTTAGGGCACTTCAACTACAAGGTCATTAGAGCCCAGTCCACTGCGTAGTTGTAATGCAAGAACTGCAGACTCTTTGCCAGGGGCGTACCGAGGGTATTCTGCGCCCGGGGACAAAGACCGAAATCTGCGCCCTCTGGCGCCCGCTAAGCGCATTTTTGCTCTACATTTTTGCACCCCTGCCTTCTGCGCCCGGGGACATCTGTCCCCCTCGGCCCCCCCCTAGTTACGCCTCTGCTCTTCGCTAATGCGACGATTTTTGGGTATTAACAGTACCCAGTGTCTCAAAGCTGCCATACATGTTAGTACTACTGCGTCAGTGGTTCCAGGTTCGAGGTAGGTTGGATTCTTTCTGGTAAGAGAGAGGTCCCAAGTGCACCTTCCATCGGATGAAAAGTAAACCGATGCCCTCCTCTGTGGTCTGTACGATGTCGCCACTGCAAAGGAAAGAACCTTTTCTACATGCAGCTAACCCTTTTCCCGCCTATAGCAGGGTCCGGTACCCATGATATTTCTCTGATTGGACACTAGGGTGATATGTTGGAAGGCATTTTCCCGCAGCCGGCTTACCTGCAACCCCTATGCTTGTTAACCTCAACGAACAGCAGGCCGACTAAAAAGGAGCATTAGGTCGCTAGCCAGCTGCGAAAAAATGCCGGTCAACAAATCGCCGACGTGCCCCATTGGTGGGTTGGGTCCCTATGGCAGGGTCGGGTACCATTCCATAGGCGGGAAATGGGTTAATAGTTTTTGAACGACAGGAGGGCTGGTTGGAACTTCTATGGAGTGATTAGAAGTGGAGTGGCAAAGGAACCCCCACGTGGAACCTAGGGGTCAGGAGGACGCCCACTTCAGTGGTTCAGTGGCTACGTTTTGACTAGTGAGCCCGTGAGATCCAAGTGCGCCTGCTATCGGATGGGGAGCGGCGAATTGCGTTGGACACACCAGTTCTCGTCTGATCCCTGAAGTTAAGCAGCGCAACCCCAGCTAATATTCAAAAATCGTCGCATTAGTGTAGTGTCTGTGCAGTCTCTACATAAGAACTATGCTGTGGACGGGGTTCTAATGACCTCTGTAGTTGAAGGGCTGTGAAACACCACCAACAACAATTGCTGTCGGATGGGCACTAAAGCTGTGGACCAGTGTGATGGGGTCTACGTCAATTTGGCGCATGACAATTTGGCGTATGGCAATTTGGCGTAGTCAATTTGGCGTAGTCAATTTGGCGTACGACAATTTGGCGTACATACAAATTTGGCGCATATATAATTTGGCGTATGACAATTTGGCGTACATACCGATCTCTTGGGTGCCCAAATTTGTTCAAAATTGCAACGGTCATAACAACAGTCATTGCAAGGTAATAGAACAATGAATGCCTACCATAACTGTGTTATAGGGCCCTAATGACCTTTGAAGTCGATGTGCCCTAAAACACAAACAAACCCAACTGTGTTATACGGGACCGTTGCAATGAGTTATGCCCACGCGTGGATCTAGGATAGGGTTTTTGGGGTTGCAACCCCTCCCATGCACATATAAACTTATATTTGCATAATATGTGAGGTTTAGCTTAACCCCC
Source organism: Trigoniulus corallinus (assembly GCA_013389805.1). Taxonomy (NCBI): domain Eukaryota; kingdom Metazoa; phylum Arthropoda; class Diplopoda; order Spirobolida; family Trigoniulidae; genus Trigoniulus; species Trigoniulus corallinus. The sequence continues at coordinate 6,006,488 of JAAFCE010005724.1, forward strand.
CTGACAGTTGCAATTTTGAACAAATGTGTGCACCCAAGAGATCGGTATGTACGCCAAATTGTCGTACGCCAAATTTGTATATACGCCAAATTGTCATACGCCAAATTTTCCGTACGCCAAATTGTCATACGCCGAATGTGTATGTACGCCAAATTGTCGTACGCCAAATTGACTACGCCAAATTGTCATGCGCCAAATTGACGTGATCCCAGTGTGATGATGCGTACGATATCACCAAGGCCGACGTGAGGGGGAATGATAGTGTAGTAGCTGCTTACTCCTGCTGATTTGCATTAAGAAATAGCTCGTCAGCCACTCCTTGCAAATTAGGATCTGGGGGAAGCAATTCGTTATCCATTCCTCCCCTTTAGTTGAAAATTCTTCTCAGTATGGTAAAAAGTTGGAGAAGAGGGTGTGGAGTTTTTTTTGTTGTTTAGAAAGAAAACACTTAGCAATGCAAAATAATATGTATAATGTCCTTACTGCTAACTGATTCTTCAGAGTATTAAAAAAAATTGCACGTCCGGGTCACCAATTTGTAGAATTCCCTCTACCAATTTTTGTAGTGTTCAATACTTTCTCATCACTGGATGCCAGAGAACCAACTCGTTTTAATAAAGAGTCACACAAGTAATAAATTAACAACTCAATGAATAATCAACACACATCGCGAGCAAAATCAATCCTCTCTAAATTTTCGTGTCTTTTTTCCTAACTGTTTAGAATTTTATGTTCTTTTTCCAACCGTTTAGAATATCGTGTTCTTAAATATTCAAAGATCTAAACCTTGGGATAAATGACGTCACACTGGCTGACGTGACCCATAGGATTAATGCCGGATGGCTGAAGTGGAGGCAGGCAAGTGGTGTCCTGTGTGACCACCGGATCCCCATAAAGTTAAAAGGTAAAGTTTACAAAACAGTCGTTAGGCCTGCTTTGCTATATGGCTCAGAGTGTTGGGCAGAAATGCGAATGCTGCGTTACATGACAGGGGTGTCCCGAGCTGACAGAGTCCGTAATGATTACGTTAGAGGTAGCTTGGGGGTGGGGGACATTGTGGAAAAGATGAGGGAGAGGCGGTTGAGGTGGTATGGGCATGCGATGAGGAGAGGGGAGGAGGAGCTCATTAGGTCCATTATGGGTATGCATGTGATTGGGGGCTCCAGAGGTAGGGAAAGACCAAAACGGACGTGGGAGCAGGTGGTGCAGAGGGACATGGTGACATGCGGGGTGGCGAGGGACCTGGTGGGGGATAGGCGGGAGTGGAGGTTAAGAACCCGCAGACCCGACCCTGCCACTGGCGGGAGGAGGGTTCGATGATGATGATGACACTGGCTGATGCTTTAAAATAGAATAACATCACCAGCTGATGACGTCAGCAGGAGTAAGCAGCTGCTACAATAGGATGAAATTCCCTTGGCCCGGGGTTCACGACTGCCTAGAGGACATCAAACCGCAAGTTTATAGGCGCTAATTATCTGTAGAATTCCGTCTTTTCAGCCACGTCTCTCGACTTCCCTTGTTGTCACCACTGCACGGACAAAAACCCTTTCTAAATGCAATAGATGTATTACAGGTAATTAGGGGTCTTCCGAGGTGTAAGAGTTCGCCCTCTGGCAAGGGGGCCACTTAGCAGTACAGAGGTCGGTGTTAAATCATCAGGTGACCTTGCCATGGACTACATATGGGCTTAATGCCTAGGACAGTGGTGGCGAACCTTTTTTTTGAAGACGGGTCACAATAACACGAAAAAAGGGCAAAAATAGTTGTCCGCGGGTCAGTTGCAATCACTACTTAATTTTATAAATAACAAATTATATTATGGTAATAATGAATATATTAGTTTATTAAAGTAGCGATGCCCTCATAATGCCCTTATCCCGCCTGTGGCAGTGTCGGATCTATGGGTTCTAACCTCCAGGTCCCTGTTCAACCTACCCACTATGATACGATAACTAGATATGATTAGCGTTCGGGTGGGTCACTTAAAATTGCACGGTGGGTAACAGGTTCGCCACTACTGGCCTAGGACATCGAAAAAATGAGCATAAGGTTTGAAGCTATAGTCGGCAGCCGGCTGCCTAAGGGGGGACAAGATGCCGGCTGCCACTTCAGAGGGACAAGATGGGTACTTGACCCTGCTATAAGCGGAAAAAGGTGTTAGGAGCAGTGGCGTCACTAGGGGGATGCGGAGGGTGCGGGCTGCACCGGGTGACACCACTCGCACCATGAGAAATGGGGGTGACACCGAAGCAGAAGAAGCGGTATTTTTTGGGAGACGGGGGGGTGATACCATGGTGTCACCGCACCGGCTGACGCCAACCCTAGCGACGCCACTGGTTTGGAGTTACTAATCCTGGCCCGCCTCTGTGATTGTGAGGCCTTGCGTTCGCCTAATGAGTCAGTGACTGCAGGACCCTCACTTTACCGCGGCTATTTCCACGTAATTTCGTTACTAATCACCTTGACTCATTAGCCTTGTGTTAGTATGTGCGTCTCGTGAGTTCAAGGATCCAGGTTCGATCCTGATCGAGGTGGATGACTCTTTTCGACTTGGTTTTTTAAGGCTCTTCAACTCCAGTCGTGGTCCAATCTTGGCCCCGCCACCGTGACTCTGAAGCTTTAAGGGGTTCCAGGGCCCCTCACTTTACCTCGGCTGTTTTCATGTAATTTCTTTACTAAACACCTTGATTTAGTGGCCTTGTGTTAGCATGTGTGTCTTGTGAATTCGGGGTTGCAGGTTCTATCCTGATAGAGGTGGCTTTTTTCGTTTTTTTTTTTGTGTGTTTCGTTGGTAATTTAGGACCCTTCAACTACAATGGGCAATAGAGCCCCGTCCACTGTGTAGTTCTAATGCTGAGTCTGCACAGAGACTACGCCGTAAGACGATTTTTGGGTGCTAGCAGTACGCAGTGTTCCCAAGCGGTCACCCGTGGTAGTACTAGCCGGGGTTTCGTTGGTTAACATCCGTGATCAAACGAGCTGGAAGGAAGGCTCAAGTGTACCTTCCGTCGTTTGGACAGTAAAACCGTGGTCCAGTGCGCTGCACGGAAAACCCTTTCTACGTGGAGTGAAATCTACGTTGTACATCGGTATAAAATTCTCCCCAAGGGTTTGGAGTTCGCCTCCTCTCAGCGGTGTCGGTAAGTTATCTGTTCATCCAGAGAATCCTGGGATCGGTTTATTGCGTTGGACACACCAGTTCTCGTCTGACCACTGAAGTTAAACAATGCAACCCCATCTAGTACTAACATGGGTGGCCGCTTAGGAAAACTGGGTACTGCTAATATCCAATAATCGTCACATTAGTGTAGTGTCTGTGCAGTCTCTGCAGTAGAACTCTGCAGTGGACGGGGCTCTAATGACCTTGTAGTTGAAGGGTCCTAAGACATCAACAAAATCCAGAGAATCCGACTTTAAATAGACAAATTCTACTTACATTTGACCGTATCTTCGGTGTTGATTGGCATTTTGACGTAATGTAAGGTAAATAATCCAATTCGAAGATCGATTGAAACATTTGTATCTGCCGTGCCGTCTTTGACCGTGAAATAAGCATATTGAGTGACCCAATAATCAGTGCCGAAAGAAACTGCTGATAATATCACCGCCGCACAACACAATGCAAATACAATAATTAATAATACTATTTTATGTTTCGGATGTGCCATTATTAAAAATTTTTAGTGCCTTTTACCGTAGAAACGGAAAAAATTATAATAAAAAAAAGAAACAAAAATACTTTCACACACTTTGATCCTTGACGGAGGTTTATGATCGACCCCTTTCGAACGCGAAGTGTTCTATTCAATGGCGGTAAACACAACCCTAATGTGCTATTATTTTGTTTGTTTCCGAAGGAAAATTCAAGAAGAATGATGTATTTCTGACGCGTTTTTGTCAATCAATAATCAAATTTCCATTGTTTTACACTGGTGAGTCAACCTAATTGACTAGGAATTACTACCTCTGCCGTGCGCTATCAACACCGTTGGTTAGAAAACTGAAATGTAGGTGAAACAACAGCCTTTATCTCTCGTCTAACTTCCTCTCACCTGTCGACCACTAGTTCGAACGGGTCCTCTAGCGTGAGATGCTACCTCCTTTGTTTGGCGCAGCACTACAAAAACCAAATCTATTGAAGGGAGTAGTATAACATAGTATTGCCCTACGGGGAAGGTAAAAAAAGTCTGACTCATATGTTGCTGTTGATGATTTTAGGGCTGATGTTACACCAGGCCGCCAAGATAACCGTTCTCATAGAAACTACAGATTACGCCTTGTGATATCTCTGGAATTTGATAATTGATTGAAGATAATTTTCTAAAGATTCATTCGAGTCAATCTAGCGTAATCTCTATCTGCAGTCTCGCTATCGATAGGTCAATTGTTATGTGCTATTTCTCTATCGAAAATAGATTTTAAGGTAAGTTGAGAACCGATTGCCGTGTTACCGTGCAATGTGTATTCTGTCACAGGTCAAAGAACGCTTTTTTTTTTTACACACAGGGACATGTGACGAACAGAAGGATTTCCTCGTAACGACCCCTTTTAGAGGTCATCCTGAAACTTCGAGTTTGATGGAGGTGTGATTCTCCCTCACTCTCTCTATCCCCTCTCTCCTCTCTGTCTCTCCCCCTCTCTCCTCTCTGTCTCTCCCCCTCTCTCCTCTCTGTCGCTCCCCCTCTCTCCTCTCTGTCGCTCCCCCTCTCTCCTCTCTGTCGCTCCCCCTCTCTCCTCTCTGTCTCTCCTCTTTCCTCTCTCTCTCCCCCTCTCTCCTCTCGGTCTCTCCCTATCTCCTCTCCCGGTCTCTCCCAATCTCCTGGGGAGCGGCGAGTTACGTTGGACACACCAGTTCTCGTCTGATCACGGAAGTTAAGCAACGCAAGCCCAGTTAGTACTGACATGGGTGATCGCTCGGGAAAGCTGGGTACTGCTAGTACCCAATAATCGTCGCATTAGTGTAGTGTCTGTGCAGTATATGCATTAGAACTATACAATGGACGGGTCTCTAATGACCTCGTAGTTGACGGGACCTTAAACTCCAACAAACAAATCCCAATCTCCTCTCTCCCTATCTCATCTATCGCTGTCTTTCTCAGAACGGCTGTATTGCGTAGGACATACCAGTTCTCGTTTGATCACTGAAGTTGAGCAACGCAACCCTAGTTAGTACTGCCATAATACTGCTAATACCCAGAAAATCGTAGCAACAGCGCAGTGTCTGAACAGTTTCTACGTAGTGGACGGAGCTGTAATGACCTTTGTAGTTGAAGGGCCCCAAAACATCAACAACAAAGAAAAGTGATGTCCTATTCCATACAAAGGGGAATGATGTCCCATTCGGTTACAAAGGCACTGAGGAGCGGCTCTATTGCGTTGGACACACCAGTTCTCGTCTGATCACTGAAGTTAAGCAACGCACGCCCAGTTAGTACTGGCATGGGTGGTCGCTCGGGAAAGCTGGGTACCGCTAATACCCAGTAATCGTCGCATTAGTGTAGTGTCTGTGCAGTATATGCATTAAAACTATACAGTGGACGGGTCTCTAATGACCTCGTAGTTGACGGGACCTTAAACTCTAACAAACAAACAACAAAACAACAAGCAACACAATCCCAACTACTACTGGCATGGGTGACCGTTTGGGAATCCTTGGTACTGGTTCCCAATCCACAAATCGTCGTGACAACGCAGTGTCTGTGCCTACTCTGCATTAGAACTACGCGGAGGACGGGGCTCTAATAACCGTTGCAGTTGAAGGGCCCTAATACAGCAACGAAACAATATCTCTCTCTTTCACACTAGATATAACAGGCTTGCTAATCTCAAGGGCAGAGCAGCTGGTTTCCGTGATACACGTGTGAATGCGGCAGCCTTTCAACCCTTTAAATAAACTCTGAACAAGCATCAGAATGTTGCTTCTGAATAGCGTTGTTATCTGTGTCAAGGGCAGAGTGGTGTTGTAAAAACGTTTACTTAAAGTTTTCTTCGCATCCTTACTGTCTTAACTATCTCAGTGCGGTGGTCACTTAAGTACTTTTTTTAGTCTGTCAGGTGCTATTTATGCTTTCACATAAGGGTCTCAGTGTATCTGTCGTTCAGGGTGTTATGTGATTGAAAGCAAAACGTACGTATAGTTCTGGAAAATCCCGAGGTGCAAGAGCGAGCTCCCTAGCGTCGGTAAGAGACCATGTGTTCGAATGGGACCAAAATAGGCAGCCGGCCCTGCCATAGTCTGAAAAAGGCTCAGGCGGCTTCTAACTGCCACACTGCTAAGAAAATCTCTGTGCTGCAGGTTGGGCCCTTGCTACTAGGTCTCTATATTTGTAACAGTTCAACTGAGGTGAAAACATATCCCAAATGAGTTTCAAATGACATTGTACTCCGAAATCATGTCACATGACCCTCTTCTCACTTCCAATTTATAAGCTGGCCTCTATATTGCCGCAGCTAAGAAGGCGACTGACCACTTGGGTCTCTCGGCAATTATTTTCCTTCTTGAGCAGCACATTTTTTTCCTGTATACGTGGTTGAGCTGCCTCGTAATGGGTTGTGGAATTTTCTGGGCTGTCATCTTCTAAGGCAGGCATGTCAAACTGGGGGTACCTCGAGGGCCACATCGGTAACATGTGCGTTATCATGAGGGCCGTGCAGAGTTGACTTTTTTTTTTTAATTCGTTTGTAAAAGTACCAAGAGGCCCGGCTTGACGGTATCGAGTTTTAATCAATGCACATGGCGTTCCATTCCAACTATGCCGGGGACAACTGTCCCCCTCTCGTGACTCCCCTCATGGCTCCCTCTCTCGATTGAGAGGGCCGCAACTCAAGGCTTCTAGGGCCGCATGTTTGACTCTCCTGTTCTAAGGGCCAATAGACCGTCTTTATAAACAGTAATTAGAAAAAGTACTAATTTTTTGAGAATCAGTACTATTGTTGTAGGAATCGGCCCGCGCTCACTTCTTGTTCTCCTTCGATAAGGCCTGTGGCCTTTTGTGGTAGATTTCTCCGGAACTGTCCTAATCAGCCATCTCCATGTTCTTCATTTTGGGTTACTTTCCAACATTCGCTACTTTCGCAACCCTGGCGGTAATTTGTAAACAGCTTTTCCTTTTTGCCCCACCCCGGGATCTCAACTTTTCAAGGTCTCTCTCCAAGTAAATTTATGGTAAGACTGGCCTCGTACATCTTGTTGGCCATCAAGAAAGGCCATTCTAGAAGCCTGTGCTGGTCTTCAGATAAAAAGACCGACGAGGAAACTTTGGAATTAGGATTGATGGAATTCTGGTTACCTTGCGCTTAATTCTCAGCTTCTACAGCGGAAGCATTAATTGAGTAGCCATTTGATAGGGCTCACACCAGGTTCACGTAGGTTTAATACCCCAAGGTTGGTGATTCGGCTTCCTTTATTATAAAAAAACAGCTACTAACCCTTTTCCCGCGTATCGGAGGTTCGGGTACCCATTTGGATCCCACTGGAAAACAGGCAATCTGTTTGATGGTATTTTTACGCATCCGGCTGCCAACATAATGCTGCAACCCCTAAACTATTTTCTTCGGCATATTTTTCTGCATTCGGGAACTTTACCTCCACAGACTCCACAGCTTCGGTGGGGTAAATATGGCCACCCGACCCTGTGATAGGTGGGAAAGGGTTAGTAACGATGATGCCAGTTTTCCACAACTTCTTTTTCTTGCATTTCAGATTGTAATTGGAGACCGTCAGGGGTCATTCCCACACGTACAGGATCTGCAGCAGGCTGAGGTGCGATTATGGCACTAAACCGGTCCTAGTAGGAGACCCATTGACCCGACCTGATTTTTCATCTTTCCTGGAAGTCTTGTTTGGAAGTTGGAGCCGATCTTCACTATCCATGAGAATTCCTTTTACCGGTGATGTCGGGTAGTTCAAGTAGTTCATGGATGGTAGACGCTGAAATTTTACAATGGAGAGGGTTAATGCACCTTCATGTTCCGCCTGAAGGTACAGACATTTGAGCCATCCTACTCTCAATCTTTTCCAGGTTTCCAGGTCATTAACATTTCCTTTCTTTTAAAGCAAGAAAAAAAGTTATCAGACAAATAAAGTGCGCTAAGGAGCACTCAAATGCATTTGACCACTACTAGTGCTGTGAGGTGCTTTGCTCATTTGTAGGTCAGGAAGTTCCGTATGGACACCACTGTCGTTTACGCAAGTGAGTTTTAAGATGATTATTTCGGCAGCGGCACACTTGTTTTTTTTTTCTGTTTCTAAAGGAAATCAAAAAAGTAATGCAAAATTGTCTGAAGTTGCAATGCAGAAAATTGGCTCATCATCGGCAAGGATTTCTTACACTGAAGCGATGATGCGTCAAAAGTGGGGGGCATGGACGTCTAATTCTGATTTGCATCATTTTTCAGGCAAGAATATATTCTCCCCTGATACCTTCAATTCTTTTTCACCTGTGGCAGGGTCGGCTGCATGTCGTAACAGCGTAGTGTCTGTGCAGACTCTGCATTAGAACAACGCAGTGGACGGGGCTCTAATGACCGTTGTAGTTGAAGGGCCCTCTCAGGGCTCATCTCTCATTTCTCCCCTCTCTGTGTCTCCCATTTCCCCCCTCTCTGTGTCTCCCATTTCCCCCCTCTCTGTGTCTCCCATTTCCCCCCTCTCTGT
>JAAFCE010005724.1:6015153-6043489 GCA_013389805.1 Trigoniulus corallinus
TCTCCCATTTCCCCCCTCTCTGTGTCTCCCATTTCCCCCCTCTCTGTATCTCATTTCTCCCCTCTCTGTGTCTCATTTCTCCAACGAAAGGCGCACTGGGACCCTCTGTGCGTGTGTCTCTCTCTTCTCGGCCCCTCTCCTTCTTTCTTCCTGTGTCTCCCTCCTTCTTTCTTCATGTGACTCACTCTCCTTCTTTCTGTTTGTTTGGTTTGTTGGTGTTTTATGGCCCTTCAACTACAAGGTCATTAGAGCCCCGTCCACTGCGTAGTGCTAATGCAGAGATTGCACAGACACTACGCTAATGCGACTATTTTTGAGTATTAGCAGTACCCAGTTTTCACAAGCGGCCACTCATGTCAGTACTAGCTGGGGTTGCGTTGCTTAATTTCAGTTATCGGACGAGAACTGGTGTGTCCAACGAAATAAACCGCTCCCCCTTCTTTCTGTGTGTGTCTCTCACCTTCTCTCTGTCTCTGTGTCTCTCTCCTTCTGTCTGTCCCTCGCTCGCATTCTCCTCTCTTTATTTCTCCCTCTTTTTCTGTCTTTCTCTTTATCAATCTGTCACCCCAAACAAGCGATCCCTATCGCACAGGATTGAACCTGGGACGGCTGACGCTGCACCACTCTACTTCAGTGTTACCGTGGCGTGCTGTTTCAGAGGGCGCATATCAACTAATGCGAATAAATGTCCAAAACGTGAAATGATTAGTAACAAAAATTATGCGAATTCTGGTGATTTCAAATTGTAGGGACAACTCTGTCAAAATCATCGGGACAGTGTCGATGGCCCAACATGTACAGTATGTGTTAACTTGCAAACTCTTCATCTTTTGTTTCCATTTCCTGTGGTTAACAATGGGCCCTGCATGTGTGAAGTTTTGAGACCTTTTTTGGGGACATCCTGTATGGTCCCATGGCGATGGGTCCAGGGTACCCTTTGAACACAGGGGCCCAGCCACAACCAAGGACCTCAGGATTGGCCTGCACAGAAGTTATAGAAGGGCATGTTTTGGGGGTTGAAGTCAGTCAGCTTACACTGTCTACAGTAAGTCAACAAAAGGACAGTCCACAGTGAGTCTATGATCAGTCAGTCTAGTGCAGGGGTTCCCAACCTTTTTGTATCTAGAACACATTGTAAAATATAAGTAGGGCGGTGGGCGCCATTTATTTTTTCTAATCACATTTATAGTTGAATAAGGGTAATAAATAATTAAAAAATAATGCTAAAGTCGAGATCAATATTTTCAATTTATTAAATTCATGTTTGAAAATGATGATGATGATGCTATCCCCTAAGTCGTGTTAGACTCTATGGCGATTCTATGGACGAGCGGGAGCAGCGAATTGCATTAGACACACCAGTTCTCGTCTGATCGCTGAAGTTAAGCAACGCAACCCAAGCTAGTACTGGCATGGGTGGCTGCTTGGGAAAACTGGTACCGCTAGTATCCAAAAATCGTCGCATTAGTGTTTGTGCAGTCTCTTCATCACAAGTACACTGTGGACAGGGCTCTAGGGACAGGATAGGACAGGGCAACAGGTGTAGTTGAAGGGCCCTAAAACACCAACAAACAAATATGGGCGAGCTCTCTCAAAGATTTGGCAATTTGACCAGGCATTGTCCTTTATTCCCTTACGTGATTAACTTATTGCGAGACTGTCGTCCTTGGCCTATCTACTCCAACGTTGAAGCAAGTACAGTAAGTCCTCAACTTACGCGATTAATTGGTTCTGGAGGTTTTCACGTAAGTCGAAAATTCGCGTAAGTCAAGGAAAGCACTATATTTAGCATTTTTGACAAAAAATATTTTAGTTTTAAACGTTAGGTGAAAGTCAAATAGCTCTATCTAGATAACCTAAGAAAATATTATTTATTGCACATATTTATTGGACATATTGCACATAACAATCTGCATACATACTGTATTTATAGATGAACTACTTAAAGTATTGATCCAGTGTTAATTGTCTTTTAGTCCTGTGTGATAGGAGGGTCCCAATGAAGCTGAAAGGGAAGTTCTACAGGGCAGTGGTTAGGCCAGCTATGCTATACGGATCAGTGTTGGGCAGTGAGGATGTGCCACGTCAATAGAATGCAAGTAGCAGAGATGCAAATTCTGTGGTATATGAGTGGGGTGTCTAGAGCTGATAGAATTAGGAATGAGTGTATTAGAGGTACCTTGGGGGCGGTGGACATTACAGAAAGCAAAGTGCACAACTGAGTTACCCCACCACCACAGTGTCACACCTAAGGCTAGGTGCTCACTATAGTCCAGACTGTTTGACGACAGTCTATATACTATGTATGTAATTGTTAATCAGTTTTCACTAAAAGCCGTCTTGCTACCCATTGGTTTTCATTGCCTGAGCTGAGCACACTGACTGCCATCAGTGTGCACCTAGCCTAAAATTTTTTTTGTTTAAAAAAAATCGCGTAAGTCCAAAATCATGTAAGTCGAAATCGTGTAAGTCGAGGACTTACTGTAGTGCTGTTCCTCAAACTGCAAGTAATATTTAGAGCGAAGGTGGAATCCCTCCTTCATTACGCCACTCTGTTTCTTGTCTCGCTCACTGTAACTCGCATGCACCCTCTTAACCTTGCCTATAATCATACACTCGGCAATTCTTAATCCCCCTTGGGGAAGAGATTGTCCCTGGTCTGTGTGAAGGCCTGCTTGCTTCCATTTAGTCTGTTCATTAAATATTGCCTCATTCTCCAGCTTGCTTCTGCATTACGGAACCCAACCCACCCATGTCACACTATTTCTGCTGACTTCTTGTCTGTGGTCAGTGTCAGGGCACTGTCCAGGTTCCGTTTTGTTTCTCGACTTCCTGGTGGAGATGTGAGGAGGCGGTACTTCCCAGTTAAATGCTATCCTGTATGGAATGAACTTCCGTTCATAATCAGGTCCCGTGTCTTCCAGTGCGCCCTTTTCAAATGTTGCAATCAGTGAACCCATTTTCAGTGCAGCCAGTTCAAATTTCTGCTTTCCCAAGTTGTATAGATGTGTTTGTTTGTGTGATTACTGTACTAATGTACATTTAAATAAATAATAATAATAATAAGATCATGATGAGGATGATGATGATGATTTGGAGGCCTTTCCATAGGACTTTCTTGGTGAATGTTTTACAGAGTAGGTCGCCAGGTCTTTCTCCTACCCTCCCATTTATCCGGGCTTGGGACTGGCACAAGGCTCGAATAACTGTGCAACTGGGAGATTTGCAGCACCCAACGTTATGTTTGAATTTGTTGTTGTTTGTTGGTGTTTTAGGGCCCTTCAACTGCAAAGGTCATTAGAGCGCCGTCCACAACATAGATCTGATGCAAAGACTGCACAGACACCACACTAATGCGACGATTTTTGGTACTAGCGGTACCCAGTTTTCCCAAGCTGCCACCCATGTCAGTACTAGCTAGCGTTGCGTTTTGTTTGAAAATAATGATTCACAAATACAGTATGATTAACCGAAAAATCATTTTTTTTTAAATTTTTGGTGAGTGTAAAAATATTTGTCGCCGCTCAACAGTGGAGGGCACACACAAAGTGGTCGGCGGGCGCCATTGTGCCCACCGGCATAGGGTTGGGAATCCCTGCTCTAGTGACTAGTTTCACCCATTCTTAGTGACGGTCTCTCGACCAGCCTTCTTTTACCGAATATTCTGAGGTATGTGCCATGTACAGTATGCATGTGAGTACTCGTCAATAAGACTGAGTTGTTTATCTCAAACGTGCCTCGTTATTTCTGTGAGCCTTGAGGATCACCATCCTTGCCCGCGAACGCGATAAAGTGAATAGTTTAGCGCAGTGTTTTTCAACCAGGGTTCCGCGGAACGCAAAGGTTCCGTGGCTTCCGTACATAAAGGAGTGTGGATGTGTGTAATTGGGCTCCAGGTTGGTAAGCTGAATCTTTGGTTTAAATTGGTTGTTTTTTGTAGGGTTTTTTTTTATAAATTTATTCAATATATATTCTCTAATTTTGACATAAGTGTTATCACTTGGCTTTTAACTAATATTAAGAAATTCCTGACGATTGTATATGGTATAAATACACAGGGCGCCACGTGGTGTTTTTCTTTTGTGACTCATTTTAAAGGAATTTGGGTTGGCTAAATTTTTAGGTGTGGTACAATCTTTAGGAATTTCCTCATTTAGTTATACTTCTGTATGTGTAAGTTGATTTTTTAAGTTTCTGTTATTGACAGGAAGTTATCAATTGGTGACTTTACTTAAGGCATTTTAAGGGTGCATTTAATAAGGGACTGTGCTGTTTAAGTTGTTTTTGGGACCACTTTTTGATATTCATAGTATTATAGGGTAATTTTGCAGTACTTTGAGAGATCATATTACTATGCCTCCAAAGAAAGTTGCAGAGTGTGGTGGATGCAAGCTCCTAAGATTGGAGCTTTCTAAGATCCAGATGGAGATCAGCAAGTTACAGGCTACCATCCTGGGTTCCAGCTCTTCAGCAGCTGGTTTAGCAAAGGCTAAGGTTGGGATGCCAATGGCGTCACCATCTAGTTCACCTAGAATATTGGTGACGCCATCAGGTAATAAAGGGGGCATGAAGATTGGTAAGGCTTCCCTCAGCAAAGAGTCAAAGAGTCTCAAGGTGGCAGAGGGATTTCAGATACTGGATAGTCAACAAATGACACCCACATTGCAAGGGAAGGGGGTTAGGGAATCAGATGCAGAGGATAGCCACTTGCCTGCCTCAATACCCCAGGTTTCTACCTGTGGAGGATTGGCAGAGGTTAGTGAAGAGGGCGCCACATGTGTCCAAAACCCATTCCCTGGCAAATCCATTCTTGTACTTGGAGACACAAACTTAAGGGGTGTTGATAGCTGGGCTCTACCAGAAGGGCTACAGAGAGGATGTGTTAGTGTTGCTTCCCTTCCTGATGCAAGTTTGGAAGACATAAAGGGTAGGATTGAAGGTATTATGAAGGGGGAAAAGGAGGACTGCATGACGATTTTACATATAGGATCAAATGATATAACTCTTGATAAACCTGCAGTTGAAGTTCTGAAGGGAATTATGGATATAGCTAAAGAGGTAAAAAGATTTAGGCCCAAGGCAAGAGTTATGCTGTGTCCTGTTGTGGAACGACAGGATAAAGGCAGGTTAACTGCAGCAAAGGCCAGATGGATCAATAATAGGATGTTTTCTGAAGGTCAGGCTATTGGGGCAAAACTACTTGATTACAGAGCATGTCTCTCAGATCTCCAACATTGGTTTGCTGTTGATAGGTTTCATTTTAATGCAAGGGCTGTCTCAAGGATTGGTACAAAAATGAATGAGTTTATTGTCGATTTTTTAGGAAAGGTACCAAGTCATCTTATGCCAGGTTGAGTCAAAATATCAATAGGAAGGGTATTAATAGGGGAGGGATAGCTAAGTCTTTAGCAGTAAATGATCCATTGACTTTGCTTGTTGTGAATTGCAGAAGCATAGTCAATAAAGTGGTTGACTTCAATACTCTTGCTGCCACATCAGATGCTGATATCATAATTGGCACTGAATCCTGGTTGAGGGGAGACATTAAATCAGCAGAGATCTTCTCAGATAAGTTTGTAGTTTATAGAAAGGATAGGGAAACAGGCAAAGGGGGTGGAGTCTTTATAGCAATAGATAAATCCCTGGAGAGTTCTAGGGAACTGCAATATGAGGAAGATTGTGAAATGGTATGTTGTCATGTTGCAAGCTCTCATGGTGGGGGAATTTATGTAGTTGGCTTCTATCGTCCACCAGGTGATGATCCACTCCCACTTACAAGACTGTCACAATCATTGGAGCATATATATCAAAAGAAGAAGGTACCACTAGTAATTCTTGGAGGGGACTTCAATTTACCAGGGTTGGATTGGGGCTGTGTGCAGCCTAATTCAAATTCCAGGTTATCAGGTGCTCTGAACCTATTTTTGGAACAGTTGTACTATAATGGATTGGAACAGATTGTGACAATGCCTACACATTATAAAGGTGGAATTTTAGATTTAGTATTTACAAATGTACCCAGCTCTATCAACACTGTAGAGTGCATTGAAGGAATTAGTGACCATGCAGGGGTAAGGGTGGAGATAGCTAAAAGGCTACCTAGAAAGGTGGCACCAGACAGGGTGGCATACCAATACAATAAGGCAAATTGGGAATATTTTAAATCATATCTAGAATATGAGTTAAATGATTTTTATACCATTGTTAATACCTGTGGTGTTGAGGAATCTTGGCAACGATTCCTAGCCCTCTTAGAGAAGGGCAAGCAGCTAGCTGTCCCCACTAAGATTATAAGGGATAATACTTTTCCTGAATGGTATACAAAAGAGGTGAAGGTAGCTTTGCGGAATCAGCGAAAGGCTAGGAATGCACTTAGGAGAGGGAGGGATGCCAATACTGAGTTCGTTTATAAGAAGGCCCGGAAAATGGTTAAAGTGTATATGAAGAAGGCTTACAAGAATTTTCATGAAAACATATTGGGAGACAGGCTTAAAAAAAATCCAAAAGCTTTCTGGGGGTATCTGAAGAAGTGTAGGAAAGAGGGTTATAGGGATACAGTGGTTAAAGATAGTTCAGGAAATGTAGTTAAGGATAGTCTTATGATTGCAAATGTTTTCAACGATGCATTTGCAAAGAGCTTTGCAACCAGTAGGAGGAACTTCCAGCTGGTACTTGATAGTGACTCTCCAGGGAGAATGGATGAGGTTACTATAACTAGGGTGGGAATTGAGCAACTACTACACAAATCAGTGGTTCATAAGGCTGCAGGTCCTGATGGCATTTCTCCATATATTATGCAGCGACTTTCAGGGATACTTAGCTATTACCTGGTGGAAATATTTAGAAAGTCATTAGACATGGGTATTGTTCCATCATCATGGAAACTGGCTAATGTGGTGCCAATTTTCAAGTCAGGAGACACAGCAGACCCTAAGTGCTATAGACCAGTTTCATTAACGAGTGCTGTATCCAAGGTTTTAGAACACATCATATTCTCCTCTATTATGGGATATCTGGAAAAGAATGGCATCCTTAGCAACAATCAGCATGGATTTAGGAAAGGGAGGTCATGTGACACCCAAATGGCTTGCTTGATGGATTATATTCAAAGGGCTTTAGACAACAGAAAGCAGGTTGATGTTGTATTCTTAGACTTTGAACAGGCTTTTGTCATGGTGCCCCATGATAAGCTGATTTCAAAAATGTCAAGTCTAGGGATACATAGTAAGGTTACTCAGTGGGTAAGGTCATATCTGCTTGATAGGCAACAGAGGGTAATGTACAAGGGTAGTGCATCTGAATGGAAACCAGCCACATCAGGGGTACCTCAGGGAAGTGTTTTGGGTCCTTTGTTGTACATTCTCTATGTGAATGATATAGGATTTGACATAAGTTCCTTCCTTGAACTATTTGCAGATGACACATGTACTGCCCGGGTGTTAGATGAGGGGTTATCATCCTGTACACAATTACAACAGGATCTCAATAAGATTTACAATTGGTGTGTAAAATGGGAACTGCCATTGAATCTGAAAAAGTGTAGGATTCTTACAATATCTAGATCTAGGGAGCTACTTAGCTTTGATTACTATATTGGTGGAGTTAGGGTTGAGAGAGTTGGCACCCATAAGCATCTTGGAATAATTTTAAATAACCAAGGTACCTGGAAGGATCATATAAATAAATTAGTTGGGAGGGCTGGTCAATTCCTCCGTCTGATTAGTAGGGTCCTTCGGGACAGCACAAGGGAGGTGAGGGAAACAGCATATATTTCAATGGTGCGACCAATTATGGAGTATGGTAGTCCAATTTGGTTTCCCTTCAGGCAGGAATTATCTTGGGAGATTGAAAGGATACAGAGGAGGGCAGCAAGAATTGTATTCCACAGGTTTTCTCACAGGGATAGTGTGTCTGACATGATCAGGGAACTAGGTTGGGAAACACTAAGCCAGCGGCGAACATCTCACAGCATAAGTCTGTTTATCAGACTGCTGCTGCTGGGGTGTGATGGACCTCTGGTGGGATGTGTGTCCCCTGCTAATTACAAAGGGAGAAAGGATCATTTGTATAAATTGAAGGAGATTAGGGCACAGACAGACACATATTACTGGTCTTTCTTACCAAGGACCATTCGACAATGGAATGGCCTTGGAAAGGATAAGGTGGAGGGCCTAATAAAAAGCCACCCTACCATTACTAGTGTTGTAGCAGGATCACAGAAATTTAAGCCTGGGGTTTTGGGAGCTTTTTGGTAATATATATAAGAATGAGAGTTGGTCTCTCCACTGCCATATTGGCCAAATAAGGCTGCTTGCAGTGTTGTGAATTAGAATTAGAATTAGAATTAGGTCCGCCCAAGGGTTCCGCCAATGACAAGGTAAACTTTAAAAATAACAATGAAGACACAAGAAACGAGAACGACTTTTGTCTGTGGAAAATGAACTTCGGGTGTCTCTCACAAACATTAGGTCACGAATTCAACCCCTTATGCTAACACACACCTGTATCAATTAATGTTTTTTCTGTCACTGTATGGGGTTCCGCGAGAGGTCTAAATGTTCCAAAGGGTTCCATTCCAATAAAAAGGTTGAAAAACACTGGTTTAGCGTATTAACCATCTGTGTAATCGTCACATGATAGAATGTTATCAGCATCTGATTTTGTATGTGATAGATAACGTTTATATATTTCATTATTAACCAAGTAGGTGATCATTTTCAACTTCGGGGAGCTTTTGTTTCCCTCCTCGCAAATGATAAAAGTGTCGACATCAAATTTTGACATTTCTGTCGAGTGTCGAGATAATAGTAATAGTGTAAATTAACTAACGTGGTTTACATTGACTAACCTACATTTTTTTCTTTCTGCCGATTGACACAAATAGCTCTGGGAAAGAAATGCCGAACATTGCAAGGTCGTTTGTAACTTGTCCGGACTTTGACAGGCTCAAGGAGAAATCCCAGGTTTAGTTTTAATTTGCTGCTATTATTTCTGTGCACGTACACTTCCCTCTGGTCTGAAATTCAAAAGTTGACTGCTACAATAACATTTCTAATTAAAAAAATTTTTAAACGCTACGTAACCTTGAATGAGTCAGGCAATTCTCAGAGCCTCACTGATTTCCTGATTGATGGACTTCCAGTATCAACCTCCGGTACGTATCCATGACTACTTTTTATAGGAAATTCATCAACATTCTAGCTAGACAGGTGTGCTTAATTTTCAATTTATTTTACATATATTTAAATAACAACATAACCCTTTTCCTGTCAACCACAGGCACAAAAAGTAATTACTAATCCTCTTTCCACCTACGGCACGGTCGGGTACCTAATTGTGATCGTTTGGTTGTTGTTGTTTTTTGTTGGTGTTTAAGGTCCCGTCAACTACAACGTCATTAGAGACCCGTCCACTGTGTAGTTCTAATGCATAGACTGCACAGACACTACACCAATGCGACGATTATTGGGTATTAGCAGTACCCAGCTTTCCCGAGCGACCACCCATGTCAGTACTAACTGGGCTTGCGTTGCTTAACTTCAGTGATCAGACGAGAACTGGTGTGTCCAACGCAACTTGCCGCTCCGTGATCGTTTGGGACGCATGCTTCCATATACAGTACTTACTTATCGCTGATCTACTACTCTTCGAGGGGGTCTACGTCAATTTGGTGCATATACAGTGGATCAAAAAAGTATTGGCACACTCAACATTTTATGAATAATGCTGAAATACAATGTTTTAATTAAAAACTGAAATATACATTTTGTATGTAATGGTATTTGTGATACTTGCTCAAAGTTTTAATCAAATTTGGCGACAAATAAGAAAATAATTGCAAATAACAAAAAAAACCCAAGCCAAAAAAGTATTGGCACAGTAGAAAACAATCACAATAAATCACATTTTAATACTTTGTATGAAGTCCTTTAGCAGCAATCACAGCTGCTAGACGTTTGGGCATAGAAAGCACTAAGTTTTTTGTCATGTCTGTGGATATTTTCTGCCATTCTTCTAGAAGTGCAGTCTTCAAACAGTCTCTTGATGAAATTTTCCTTCTCCAAATATTTGCACCCAAAATACTCCACAAATGTTCTATAGGGTTAAGGTCTGGACTCTGCGGAGGGAATCCAAGCTGCCTTGGTGCATGATATAGCATCCAATCTTTGGTTTTTTTGGCAGTATGCTTGGGATCATTGTCTTGCAGAAAAATGAATGTTTTGTCCAACCCCAATTTTTGCACACTGTCTTGTAAATTATGGCACAAAATATCAATGTAAATGTCAGCTGTCATATTGTTTTCAATGAAGTGCAAGTTACCAATACCACTTGCAGCCATACACCCCCAAACCATTACATGACCACCACCATGTTTAACTGTTTGAGTGACATTTTGTGGCTTAAATGCTTCATTCTTGTGTCACCAAACATACCGTCTTCCATCAGACCCAAATATGTTGAACTTTGACTCATCTGTGAACAAAACAAGGTTCCAAAAATCCTCTGTTTTAGTGAGGTGTTCATTGGCAAATGCAACTATTTTGATCCTGTTGTTTTTACTGATGAATGGCTTTTTTTGTGCTGCTCTACCATAAAGTTGGTGCTCATACAAAATGTTTCTTACAGTTTGGGGATGTATGGATGTGCCACTACTTGAAGCAATGTGTTTTGCAATTTCTGCAGCACTTACTTTTGGATTTTTATTTACTGATCAAACAACATCACGTCTTTCATGATCTGTGAGTTTCCTAGGACGTCCTGATCTAGGAAGATTGCATGTTGAACCCGTTGCTTCATATTTTTTTATGACTCCTCTGATGGTGAAACAGCTAATATTAACATTTTTACTAATTTCTCTGTAGCTTAAGCCTTCTTTTCTTTGTGAAATTATGGAGTCTCTCTCTGCCACAGAAAGTTCACGTTTCTTGGTCGTCATTTTACTAATTAATTGTGACCCTGAGTCTACAACTCAATACCAATGAATTTATTATGTAACTTTGAGGTGACAAAGTTCAAATACCATTACATTTAGCCATAAAAGGTAAAACATGCTGGGTGTGCCAATACTTTTTTGGCATGGGATTTTCTGTTATTTTGCAATTATTTTCTTATTTGTTGCCAAATTTGATTGACACTTTAAGAACAAATCAGAAATATCATCATTTTTGAAATGTATATTTCCGTTTTTAATTAAAACATTGTATTTCAGCATTATTCACAAAATGTAGAGTGTGCCAATACTTTTTTGATCCACTGTATAATTTGGCGTACATACCGATCTCTTGGATGTCCAAATTTGTTCAAAATTGCAATGGTCATATGAATATGTAATCCTTTGTGACGGATACCTTGCTGGCGAGATCTTTTCATGCTGGACCCATATGCCCAGATCTCCACCAGCACCCCAGTAACACCTTTGCCTTTTGCAACCATTCCAGCCGCTCCACCCCAGAACCCACCACCCCCAGAACCTCCTCCAATGTGGGGGTTCCCCAACCCCTTCTGCAGTGATCCAGTGCTGGGCAGACCAGTATCACATGCCTGACGTCCTCCACCTGATCCCTGCACAATCCACAGCCCTCCTCTCCACCTGTGATCTTTGCCATCCTCTGTTTCGTCTCCAGTGACCCAGCTCTTGCCCAAAACAGAAGTGAGCTCTCCCAGGTATTGTCGTAGATTACCTCCCTCTCTATGTTAAGCTTGTTCCCATACACACTCAGCGTTTTCTTTGCACCCCTTCCCTCCATACTCTGTTGCCACTGCCCTAACTCCCATTCCTTCACTTTGTCCTGTACAAGTCTTTGCAGTGTTACTGCCCCCTCCTTGCCCTCCCTGGGGTGCAGTGTGATGCCTACCTTCTTTGACATCCTGTTTACCCTCCTCTCCCAGTTGGTAGATACCCCCATGTTGTTTACCCATGCATTTACCTGCCATACTGGATTTTCCTTCTCTAGTCCCCATATCCTGCATAGGTATACCAACTTACTAATCATTTCCCTCTGTTCAAATGTAGACCACCCCATGTCCCCCTGTATTGCCTCCACTGCTGTAAACCTATTTCCCCCTAAGGCCATCCTACCTAACCTTCTCTGGGCTATTTCCATGCAGTCCATTACCTTTTTACTAATGCATAGGACCTCGTTTCCATATGTTAACCCTGGTACTGCTACAGCTTTCCATAGGCCCCTAACCAATTCATACCTTGAGAATGAATCGAATGCCAGTTTCCTTATTAGTCCTTCTCTGGTTTTCAGCTTACAAACGATGTTTTCCTCCATTGCTTTCAGGTATCCCCTATCATTTGTAAGTTTAACCCCCAAGTATGTAACCTCTGACACTACCTCTAACTCCCTCTCCCCAAGCTTGATTGGTACCTGATTGCTAGGCAGCACATCCTCTCCTATGATCATCAGCTTTGTTTTGTCCTGACCAAACTCTAACTGAAAATCCCTACTGTACTTTTCACAGATATCCAGTTCTTCCTGGAGTTCTCCCTCTGTCTCTGTCAGCAGCACTATATCATCACATTGGAAGATGGCAGGCAACTTGATACCATCCGCCAGAGAAAACCCCAGCCCTCTATCTTGGAGCCTAATCCCCAGTTCATTGATGTACACTAGGAACAGAATTGGTGATAATGGACAGCCCTGTCGCAACCCCTTGTCCACACCTATCTGTCCTGTATTTATTCCCTCCCAATGGAAATCATACCTAGTACCCATATATAGCTTCTGGAGCAGTTCCACTAGCACCTTACTAACCCCATACTTGGGGAGAACTGTCCATAGCTTCTCTCTATCCACTTTGTCATATGCACCCTTAGCATCCAAAAAACAGAGGTATGCCTTCCATTTCTTTCTTTGAACTACCTCCATAATCTGTGTAATTATGTACAGGCTATCACCTGTTCTGCGCCCCCTTTGGAACCCATTTTGGAACTCCACTAATTTCCCTGACCCTTCTATTATTGTACCTAATCGCCTCCTTACTAGCCCAGCAAATAACTTATAAATGCAACTGTTTATAGCTACTGGCCGGTAGCTATCCAAACATTCCTTGCTCTTTCCCTTGCCCTTGTGTAGCATCACTACCCGTGTGATGCCCCAGTCATCTGGTATTTTTCCATCCCCTAAATACTCATTAAATATCTTTAAGAGCAGTTCTCTGCCTTTACTCCCTAGTGCTTTGAGAAACTCATTCGGTACCTTGTCCTCCCCACAAGCTTTTCCCAACTTCAATGCATTTATCTCGTTATCTAATTCTACCCTAGTAAAGCAAGCCTCTCCAGCTGATAATCCCCAGCTGGTTGTTATTCTGTGTGGCCCTTCCACCACCTTTCCACCTGTAGTGGAGAACCCACGTCCATATTCCATCAATACCCTCCTAATGCCTTCTCTACTGGTTATATTCCTACCATCCTTATCTACTAAGGCTTTTCTACCATCCCCTACCTCCTCACTCCTCTCTCTACGTCTATCCCTGACATATCTCCATATTTCAACAGTCATTGCAAGGTAATAGAACAATGAATGCCTACCATAACTGTGTTATAGGGCCCTAATGACCTTTAAAGTCGATGGGCCCTAAAACACAAACAAGCCCAACTGTGTTATACGGAACCGTTGCAATGACTGTTATGCCCACGCGTGGATCTAGGATGGGGTTTTGGGGGTTGCAACCCCTCCCATGCACATATAAACTTATATTTGCATAATAAGTGAGGTTTAGCTCAACCCCCCCTGTATTAGCTAAACTCTTCCCCGACGAAAATCCTGGATCTGCCACTGGTTATGACAGTTGCAATTTTGAACACATGTGTGCACCCAAGAGATCGGTATGTACGCCAAATTGTCATAAGCCAAAATTTCCATACGCCAAATTGTCATACGCCGAATGTGTATGTACACCAAATTGACGTGATCCCTCTTTGAGGCACTTCTCCTACGCCTGGAAACGAGCTCCTGCACTTGGGAATTTTGCCGATCTACACGCTCAATGTAAACAAAGATGTCTTCGGTACAGTGGTGACATCGTGCAATCCTTACAACAGAGCCATAGCTTCACTTACTGTACCATTTCGACAGAAAGTGCACGAAGGGGGGCAATTGGCTAAGTAAATACTGTGTGCTGCTCAATAGGTGTCCATCAGGGCCACTAGCCTAGGCCAGGATCGAACCTGCAACCAAGGACATTCTTGGTTCTCGAAGTCTTGCAAAAACGAGGCACTAAAATGCTTTAACCCGACAGCGGAGTAGGGTAACCATCTGTCCCACTTGAAGCACATGAGCGAATTGTCCACACAACCGGTTGTTGACCTAATAATGTAAGTCCTTACTTAGAGGTAAGGGAATAGCGTTCCATTACTGAATTTCGAACTTGCCGTTCGGCAACTGCGCCAGTGGTTCTAGGTTCGATACTGGGCCGATTTGGGTCGGCTTCTTTCGGGCGAGAGAGAGAGGCCACGAGTGTGCCTTCCTTCGGATGAGAAGTAAAACCGAGGTCCCGTGTGGGTGTACGATGGCACTTGCAGGTAAAATAACCCTCTCTACTACGCAACGGGTAGATGAGGCAAAAATTTCCAGGTGTAGGAGCTCGCCCCCCCTGGCGTCGGTAGCATTCCCCAACTAACACTAGACCGACGATAAATAAGCTTAGGGGTGCAGCTTTGGCCGGCAACCGGCTGCAGTAAAAACTATGACCAATATATCGCCCTGTGTCCATTCAGAGGGACAACATGGGTACCCGACCCTGCCATAGGCGGGAAAAGGGTTAGGAGTTGCTTACTGAATCTCGAACTTCAGTTGCCATACTACTGGCTGAAACATCTAACATCCTCTCCTGGACTGTATCCTGTAACTGTTTGATACTACTTCCGGCTAGGCCACCGGACTTCACTGGTTATTAGATTGAGCCAGGGATGCTACAAGAGCCAACTCTTGCTAATGTAAAGTCGGTAGTTGCCAGTGGTGACATCGTATACACAACGTGGAGCAACGGTTTTACTTGAGCGGCGAGTTGCGTTGGACACACCAGTTCTCGTCTGATCACTGAAATTAAGCAACGCACGCCCAGTTAGTACTGACATGGGTGGTCGCTCGGGAAAGCTGGGTACTGCTAATATCCAATAATCGTCGCATTAGTGTAGTGTCTGTGCAGCATATGCATTAGAACTATACAGTGGACGGGTCTCTAATGACCTCGTAGTTGACGGGACCTTAAAACTCCAACAAACAAACAACGGTTTTACTTCCCATCCATCGGGAGGCGCACTTAGGACCTCTCTTTCATCCCAAAGACTCGATCGAGTTTCGAACCACGGATGCATGAGTAAACCACGCTTTCTCTGAGCCACGGAGGCGGGTCATCATTTAAAGACATCAAATACAGTAATAAGATTAATTTACACTTTAGATAAAACAGATTTAAGTTTAATCCAAATTGGATTATGATTTCGAAGCGAATTCCTTCACAGTTTTAACTAATTTTCTGACAATGTTAGCATCACACTCGTAATGCTGGTATTCACGACTGGTTGTTCCCATGGCAACAGACTGAGATCCTCGAAAAGACATCTTGGAGTGCACTAAACGTTTTGCAGATGCATGATATTCTACACATGCGGTATCTTGAATGATAGATTCCAAATTTTCTTCTGTAATTCCTGCACCTAGTATAACAAATGAAATGCGTTTGAATTTCAGATGCATCTTTGGCAGTTCATCTGGTAAAATACTTCATTCTTGAGCTTGTCGTGGGTGGGTTCGATTCTGGACAAGGTGAGTAATTTTATTTGGACAAGAGAGAATTTTTATTGATCCAATTATAGGTTTCAGGGCCGGCCTTCTCTATAAAGGGGCGCGGGTGCAAAAATCCTTTTGGGGCCCCAAAATATTTTTCCAAAAGTAAAAATAAAAGGATTTAAATGGACTCCTGTTAGATGCCGTCCTATCCCATTCTGAGATCCTTCCTAATTTTGGAAGGTACAGTATATTGCAATGCAATACGTTTACAAAGTGAGACATCATCATCACACCCTTATCCCGCCTATGGCAGGCTCGGGTCTGCGGGTTCTAATCCTCCACTCCCGGCTATCCCCAACCAGGCTCCCATCCACCCCGCACGACCTCGCGTCCCATTGAATAACCTGCACCCACGTCTGTTTGGGTCTCCCCGTGCTCCTGATGCCACCCACCACTTGCTGCCCCATAATATACCGCGTGAGCTCCTCCTCCCCCCTTCGCATCACATGCCCATACCACCTCAGCCTACCCTCCCTCATCTCAGCAATGTCTCCCACCCCCAAGCTGCCTCTGACATACTCATTTCAGATTCTGTCTGCACGAGACACCCCACTCATGTAACGCAGCATTCGCATCTCAGCCACTTGCATTCTCCTCTTGTGGTTCTTCCTCACTGCCCAGCACTCCGATCGATACAGCATAGCGGGCCTAACTACAGTTTCGTAAACCTTGCCTTTCAACTTTATTGGGACTCTGCGGTCACACAGCACACCGCTTGCCTGTCTCCACTTTAGCCATCCTGCATTTATTCTGTGAGTAACGTCGGAGTCGATTTCCCCGTTGCTCTGAATCACTGATCCTAGATACCTAAACTCTTTCACTGCTGGTAGCAGCTCATTTCCACAACGAACTACACCCCCTTGGTCCTGGCCACTCCAACTGAAAGCTACGTACTCTGTTTTCTTCATGTTCACCTTCAGGCACCCCTTTGCCATTGCTGTCATAATGTCCTGTAAGCCCTGTTGAGCCTCCTCTTGGGACTCCTCTAACCTTCCTACATCGTCAGTAAATACCAAGCACTGGGGGGCCCATTCCCCTATTCCTGTCAGCAGGTCATCCATTGCCAAAGCAAATAGATATGGACTGAGAGCTGATCCTTGATGAAGCCCTACCTCCACCTTGAACCCACCAGTATTCCCCCATGCCATCATCCCCCTAGTGGTGGAACCATCATACATATCCTGTATTATTCTGATATGCCCTTCATCCACTCCCTTTTTTCTTAGAACATCCCATACAACCTGCCGTGGGACACTATCATAGGCCTTCTCTAGGTCAACAAAGATCACATGCAAGTCCTTCTTTACTGCTCTATGTTTCTCCACCATCTGTCGTAGAATAAAAATGGGTTCCATTGTTGACCTACCGGGCATAAACCCAAACTGGTTTCCTCAGACACTAGTGCAATTTCTGAGGTGACATTCTATGACCCTCTCCCACAGTTTCATAGAATGGCTCATTAGCTTAATGCCTCTGTAGTTCCCACAGTCCTGGGCGTCCCCCTTGCCCTTGAACAATGGGACAATCCAACTCTCCCACCATGCAGATGGCATTCAGTCCCCACTGGCTATTTTATTGAAAAGCTTCCCCAGCCATGTAATTCCTGTGGTCCCCAAGCTATGCCAAACATCAATGGGAATCTTATCAGGGCCTATGGCTTTGTGACCTTTCATCTTGCAGAGGGCCCTGACTATTTCCACCCCACTCCCCAAGTCCACAGCTACTGAGGTGGCAGGGGTGTTGTTCCTGACCCTTTCACTGGTATCTGTGTTTAAGAGATTATTGTAATATTCCTCCCACCTCTTCATGACCTCTTCTGGCTGGAATAGGACCCTGCCATTCCTATCCTTGATCATTATGGCCCTGGTGACATCCTTACTACTCCTATCTCGAGTCTTGGCTAGTTGAATAACTTCCCGCTCACCTTCCTTAGCCCCCAAGCTCTCATATAAAGCCTCATACTTTTGGTGTTTGACCTGGGCAATGGTCCTCCTAGCATGTTTCTTTGCCTGTATATACTCTGTCTTTGAACCCTGGTCCCCCATATCCTTCCACCTATGAAATGCTGCCTTCTTCTGATGGATGGCTGCTTCCACCCCCTCATTCCACCACCAAGTCTGTCTACCCTAGTATGAGCCTCCTACTCTCCCTGTACCAAACATCGCCTTTCCACATTGTGTAATCTTTCTTGCCACCTTGTCCCACATGACATCAGCTGACCCTTCCCAATCCCAGTCCACCTGGCAAATAATCTCCTGCTGGAATTCATGTGCATCTGATGGTAACTTCCACCACCTTATGACTGGTTCACCTTTCCATGGGTGGTTCCTAACTGCACCCGTCACCCATACCTCCATCATGAGTAACTTATACCCACTTTCCTTCTGGAAATCCTCACTGGGGAGCACCCAGCAATCACAAATCTTGGGCCTATGCTGCATCTTGACCATAAAGAAATCAATCTCAGACCTCCCCAAGGGTGACTGATAGGTGATGAAGTGCTTTTCCCTCTTCTGAAACCACGTATTGGTCAATGCAAGGCCATGTGCTTGTGCTGTATCAAAGACTTTTTCCCCTTCTGCTGAAAGTTGGCCATACCCCCATCCACCATGGACAGCCCCATATCCTTGGCCCTCCTTGCCTACATGGCCATTAAAGTCCCCCCCAATAATCAGACGATGAGATCCATTTCCCCATCTTATTCTTTTGTCTACCGACTGTATCACCTCATCAAAATCCCCCAAAAATCCCTTTTGGTGGCCTCATCACAGCTTGCTTGGGGAGCATATGCACTGATGAGGTGGAGCCCAATACCCTGCCATACTACAGTAACTAACATAATTCTGCTGTTTATTCTATGGACAGCTGTGATCCCCTGCTGCAATTCCCTACTCAATACAATACCCACCCCATTTTGCCCCTCCTCACTACCTGTATATAGTAATTTATATCCCTCTCCCAGTGCCCATGATCGGTTCCCCTTCCATCGCGTTTCTTACTAACCCTTCTATGCTTCAGGGTGTTTACTAATTCCCGTTTTTCCTGTAAGGGTCCCCACATTCCATGTCCCTAACCGTAGCATATCCCCCTTACTTAATGGGACAGCTCTGACTGGGGGCGCCCCAGCCAGATGCCTAGAACCTGCAGCAACAGTGACAGGGCTACCTGTGGGTGGGGGGGGGGGGTGCCGTCCTACCCACAGACGTTTACAAAGTGAGACAAATCAAATTATTCAAGCAAACTGATATTCAAGATGTTTTCAAAAATAGGGATTCTGTATAATGTGTTCACATATATGACTGCTCTTAATATTTTAAAAAAATAACATACAGTACTAGACATACTGGATTTCTCTTACATCAAGATGTACAAAATGCAAATATTTCTTTGAAATACTGTGAATACATTATCAATTTTTCTAGAAATTGAGCCAGTACTTCAAATTTATCACAACCTTTCAAAAAATATATATACAGTATGTCAACTGATGCACTTATACAGCTCTATGCAGTGCGTTTTCTGGAACCTGGTCCAACACACAGGCGTTATGAAAATGTGTCAAAATGTAAAATGTTTTAACTCTGACACCTCCTAACAGGTAGCTCTATCTCCTTGCCCTGATAGGTTTAATAACGTTTCTACTCCGTTCCGAGACATTCAGTTAACATCAGTGACGACAAATACCTTTCCCCAGTTCTGTAGTTTAGCCATAAGTCTCCGTTCAGTGATATATCGTCGCCACCAACGTCTTTTTTATGCTTTCACTGATGACGCGTCAGAGAAAAACATTTAAGGCTCGGAAACACAGAACGTGATCTATCACAGTGGGCAGAAAATGCGCGGCCATCGCGATGGTCTGTGATATGAAAACGCCACATAGGGCGTGATATCTTCATCCGCGATCCATAGAAAAGTGCCCATTTCAATTTTTTCATGTGACTGTCCTAATACAATTTATTGCATTGCCGCCACGGTCAGTGATCACTGTCCGCCGTGACAGATCGCGTTCTGTGTGGCCAAGTCTTTATGACAAAATTTTGATGGAGCTTTTTCACACCTTTATCCCTCGTGTTCTGTTAATCATACCCTTAAGGCTCGGCCACACAGCGCGATCTGTCGCAGTGGGCAGCAATCGCGCGTCGCAATGGTCTGCGATATAGAAATGCAACATAGGGTGCGATATATTTCTCAACGATCCATTCAGAAGTGCACATTCCAGAATCTGTCAATCATCTTTCCCCATTCTTAGCCAAACTGATCACGCGACAAATTTGCAATTTTGCACATCTGAATTGCTGCCGGCTGTGATCTAGAATATATCGCTGCGACAGATCGCCTTCTGTGTGACGATCGTAATATAATTTTGTTTGGTGCATTTAGATCGCTCTCTCGCAGTGGTCAAAGATCGATGCCCGCTGCGACGATCGCGTTCTGTGTGGCCGAGCCTTTACTGACATTTTATGTAAATGCTGTTCCCACGTCTGCTTTGGTCTTCCCCCGCGTTGGGTGCTTCCAATAACCTATAACCCTGTAATGGACCTAATGAGCACCCCCTCTCCTCTCCTCTTCTCATCACATGCCTATACCACCTCAGGCTATTCTCATATTTTCCGTGATGTCCGAGCGGCTGTATAGTGGTTGGACATACCAGTTCTCGTCTGATCACTGAAGTTAAGCAACGCAACCCCAGCTAGTACTAAAATGGGTGGCCGCTTGGGAAAACTGAGTACTGCTAGTACCCAATAATCGTCGCATTAGTGCAGTGTCTGTGCAGTCTCTGCACTAGCACTATGCAGTGGACGGGGCTCTAATGACCTTGTAGTCGAAGGGCCCTAAAACACCAATGAAACGAAACTGAACTCCAATAGAACTGATGTGTGAACAACATTCATTGATAGTAAACTGAACCGCAAGTGACGTGTGAACACGTTACTGACAGTGAAATCAAACGGAACTGAAACAGAGCTGACATTTGTCATTTTGGTAGCCGGGTTTCAGTGCTTCTTCAGTCATCTCTATCTACCACAAATACCACCGTGCTTTCCACTTGGCCTGGGGCTTTCTTCATGTGCTTTGTTGTTGTTTATTGGTGTTTTAGGGCCCTTCAACTACAAGGTCATTAAAGCCACGTCCACAGCATAGTTCTTATGCAGAGACTGCACAGACACTACACGAATGCAACGATTTTTGGGTAATAGCAGTCCCAGTTTTCCCAAGCGGCCACCCATGTAAGTACTAGCTGGGGTTGCGATGCTTAACTTCAGTGATCAGGCGAGAACTGGTGTGTCCAACGCAATTCGCTGCTCTCTTCTTCATGTGCACTTTGGAATAATTTTTAGTTTCTTACCTGGCATAATTATTATTCTGCCATCAGCCTTTACAAGAAAGATATGAAAAATACATATTAGTAGTGAGGTGATTGTTATTCAGGCATAAATTTATCTTCATATCTTAATTATAGTCCAGTTGAGCATTTAGAATGTTGTTTTCTCTGCAGTGGTGAAACCCGCCTCAGTGTGCAGTGGGTAGCGCGCTCGGTAACTGCGTCAGTAGTCCTAGGCTCGATACTGCACCGACAGAGGTGGTTTCTTTCGGGCCAGAGAGAGTACCCGAGTGCGCCTTCTTTCAGATGAGAAATAAAACCGAGATTCCGTGTAGTGTGTGATGGCATTGGCACGTAAAAGAACCTTCTCTACTAAGCGATGGGTAGATTAGACAACATTTCCAGGTGTAGGAGCTCGCCCCCCCCCCTGGCGGCGGTGGAATCCCCCCAAACGAACAGTAGACCGACGATAAAGAAAAGCAGCATATGGGTTTCAGCTTTGGTCGGCAAGCAGTTGTGGAAAAACACTGTTTTTGTTTTGTTGGTGTTTTAGGGCCCTTCAACTACAAGGTCATTATAGCCCCGTCCACTGTGTAGTTCTGATGCAAAGACTGCACAGACCCTACACTAATGCGACGATTTTTGGATACTAGTGGTACCCAGTTTTCCCAAACAACCACCAATGTCAGTACTAACTGCGGTTGCGTTGCTTAACTTCAGTGATCAGACGAGAACTGGTGTGTCCAACGCAATTTACCGCTCCCGAAAAACGCTGTCCAATATATCGCTCTTGTGTTCACGCAAAGGGACAAGGTGGGTACCCAACCCTGTCATAGGCGGGAAAAGGGTTAGGAGTTGCTATTTTTCCCTGCAGTGGTGACATCGCACACAATTTACTTCTCATTCAAAACAAGGCATTTGACAGTTCCCCGGGAGCAGCCGTATTACGTTGGACACACCCCAGCTAGTAGCAGCATGGATGACCTCTTGGGAACACTAGGTACTGCTGAGACCCAAAAATGGTCGTCACAGCATAGTGTCTGTGCAGGCTCTGCACTAAAACTGCGTAGTGGACGGGTCTCTAATGACCTTGTAGTTGACGGGACCTTAAACTCCAACAAATAAATAATTGGTGTTCATTGTGAACTGCAATTTTAGGTTTTTATTTCGAGCTACAGTGGATGTGATACAAAGGTGTGGGAGGCTTTCTAGGGCCCCCAGATTTAAATGTGCAAATCAAGTTGAGAAGTACGTATAAGGATCCCTTGGCGATGGCAGACCTTGCATATCCCTATTTCCTACCACTAGACGGGGTCCTAACGACACAATTGAAAAGTGGACACCCGCAGGGTGAAACAACCCCGATTTACGCTCCTATATATAGTTCTAACGGCTATAGATGTCTGGAGTGGAGGGGGGGCGTTTCCCGCTTATGCAGGGTCGAGCGCACATTTGTCGTGTTGGAACGGGGAACATACAGGCCATGTGTTGTACGGTATTTTTAAACTGCCGGCTACCGACCTAATCCTACAACCCCTTGTTTATTTAACTTTGCCCTATGTTCTTTACTGAGGCGGAGGGTGGGGGATAGAGCTCCCACACATGGGTACATTGTTGATCGAAACGTTTATTTTCCTTCGTGTTAAAAAGGGTTCTTTTCCGTGCAGTGGTGGCATCGTACACAGCACACCATACGAAGTCACTTCCCATCTGACAAACGGCGCACTGCGAGCTTTCCTCATGGCCAGGATCGATCTCCTGGACTCGTTAAGTAAAGTATGCTAACTGCTGGACCACCGAAGTAGACTGTTCTAAGCAGGGCATCAAACCGTTATTTTTTTTTTTCGTTCAAATAAATATATCGGTTCTGTTACGGTTTTCGTTCCAGTAAAAATGGAGAGTTAGTGGTGAACGTCGACGATGACGATACGAACGATACGAGGTCAAATGAGGCAACTGTGCATGCTCACGAGAAGCAGACCAGCAATTGAGCTTGCACATTTGCCTCGTTCGTATCGTCATCGTCAACGTTCACCACTAACTCTTTAATAACGGTTTTTACGGTTTTCGGTTTCACTCCGAATATTAATTTTAAAATATCCATCATCATCATCTCACCCTTATCCCGCCTAAGGCAGGGTTGGGTCTGCGGGTTCCAATCCTCCACTCCCGTCTATTCCCCACCAAGTCCCCCTCCACCCCGCCTGCCTCCATGTCCCTTTGCACCACCTGCTACCACGGCCATTTGGGTCTTTCTCTACCCCTGGTGCCCCCAATCACTCGCAGTCCCGTAATAGACCTAATAAGTTCTTCCTCTCCTCATCACATGCCCATACCACCTCAACCAATTCTCCCTCATCTTTTAAGTGATGTCTCCCACTCTTAAGCTACCGCTAACTTAATCGTTTCAGATTCGGTCAGATCGTGACACCCCACTCATGTACCGCAGCATTCGCATCTCGGCTACTTCCATTCTATTGACGTGGTTCTCCCTCACTGCCCAACATTTTGTTCCTCATAACACTGCTGGCTGAACCACTGCCCTGTAAAACTTCCCTATCACACAGGCAGTAGCATAGTCAGGATTTTCTGAAGGGGAAAATAGGATACGCTGTACATTCACATTTTTTGTATATACAGCATGTACAGTGTGTTTCTGATGGTTAGAATAATTTTGGACCCCATGTTCGTGCCCGTATGGACGCCCGGATGCCCGTATGGCGCCCGGACTCCATGTTCGAACCGATAAGAGCGATATTTTTTTTCGGTTCGGTTCCGGTTTTCATTCCGACCAAAATAACGGTTTTAAGCTGGGTTTACACTGCGCGCAACTGTTTCATTAAAAAAGACTCGCGCAGTGTAAACGGAGACTCCCCCCGAAATTTGCTGCGCGAGGCAGCCTCGAGGTGAGCCACCGAACTGTCGGCTTTTGGACACGCATCGAAGGGTTTCGCCACTCCCACTTCGTGTACTGGTACTCTAGAAACGTTTTGCATGCTTGCTTCGCGCAATATTTCGCTCGATGTAAACAGGGACGGCGAGACGGGCGAGATTGCCGCAAGCCTGTGGAAACAGTTGCGGCGAGTATGTTTCGCGCAGTGTAAACCCAGCTTTAGGTTTCGTTCCGGTTCGATGCCCTGGTTCTAAGTCTGGAGGCCAGTGAATGAATTTCTTGTTAAATATTTAGCTGCTAGGTAGCACCACCTTCGAGTGAGTGACTTGGCCAATGCCAAAGGTTCAGAGTGGCATGCTCTAGCCTGGGACTGGGAAGATAAGAAGATGCTCGTTTGTGGACGTGAAGAAGTTGAACAACACTTACTTTTTGATTCATTTCACGAATAACTGCTCTTCCGTCATACGCAGTGGCATGTTGACCACTAGTCAGTATCCTTTTACATCCCAGCTGGACAGCGATTTCCACTGCGTGGAACGGATCTTGACACATGTCAATGGCTGACAGAAATTTGCCGGAAGTCATTAAAGGATCCAAGAATAGCCTGTCGCTCTTCAATGCAACACTGAATCGGTTAGTACATATCTTACCTCGGTGAAAAGTTACCGGAAGTGGGTCACAGAAGTCTGCAACAAGGCAACAATGGTAAGTTTCTCACATATTTCAAACAGTTTCCAACAAGCCCAGGATTTCACCTCTAGAATACTCAAGGGCCCTAGTTATTGTATTGCGTGGCGGCTGAAGAAAGGGTTCGTTGGCACTCTTGAGTGACATTACAGGCCTACACAGGAGTCGTGACAGGACCCAATGCAGAAGCTCAAAAGTGCAGGGTTGTCTCTTTCGATAATTGTACACTGACCAGGGGGGGAGGCAGTGCTGAATTTACCATTAGGCTAATTAGGCTGAAGTCTAGGGCCTCAACATTTAGTGGGGCTTTAAAATTTAAGAAAAGGCCTCAAAAGGGCTTGAAAGGAGCCTCAAAATTGAAATGGCCTAGGGCCTCTCAATATCTAAATCCGGCACTGGGGAGAGGCCTTAAACTGACTTTCAGACAGTTAAGTAAAACTATGGTGTACACTTGCGTAGCACCATGACGTCACCTGGAACTACTTACTGCGTTACTTGTTCCAGGTTCGATACTGGATCAAGGTGGGTTGGCTTTTTTCTGACGAGAGAGGTCCTAAGTGCGCCTTCCGTCAGATCGGAAGTAAACCCGGTGACCTACCATGAGGGGTGTGTACTACGTCACCACTGAACGGAAAAGAACCCTTTCGACGTGGAGTAAAGTATACGTGTAAGCCCGAAAAACGTTCCGGAGTCGACGCTCGTTCCCTGGTGTTTGTAGAGCACAGGTGCCCCCTTTGTTTCGTTTCTTTTTTTAGGGGCCTTCAACTACCCCGTCTACTGCGTAGTTCTAATGCAGAGTCTGCACAGACACTACGCTATTATGACGATTTGGTTATTAGCCGTCCCCAGTGTTCCCAAGCGCTCACCCATGCTAGTACTAGCTGGGGTAGCGTTGCTTAATTTCAGTCATCACACGAGAACTGGTGTGTCCAACGCAATACAGCCACTCTCACAGGTGCCCCAATGACTCTAAATTGGGCGACGAGAGTTAAGGATAGGGGTTTGCAGCATTAGTTCGGCAGCCGGTCAAGTACTGTCAGGTAGCCCGCCCGTGGGTTGTCGAGTCTAGGACATTAAGGTACCCGACCATGCCGTAGGCGAAAATTTGTACAAAAAAAGGTACGTACTCATCAGTGTTTTCATGGTCTCCTGGTCAACATCTCCATTCCTGTATTTCAGTAGGAAATGTTGAAGTCAGTGACATTTTAAGGGCTGGTATCCCAAATGAGGAAGTTTTTGAAAACTAATAGAAAAGGAGAACCTTACTTATCCAGAGCACCAATGACGAAGCCGTCCGCGTTGCATTCCTTGGCAGCAATAATATCCTTCTTCATGATTTCAACTTCTTCCGGTGTATACAGGAAATCCGCAGCCCGTGGCCGTATCAGGACAAACACCGGTATGTCACATTTTGCTTTCACTTGTTGCAACAAACCTCAAAAGTGAGGAGCAGAATATTTTTCAAAGAATTATTTTTGGGCGTTAATTTGGCGCCCCTCTATTTGACATTTACCGATACTAGGTGTCACTCCACCAACTTCAAGGCTGGTACACAATTCTAGTCTGCAGGCCCCTGTCAGGAAGTAAACAGATTTTAGTTTTCAGCATTTGGGCGGCAGACCTTCCTCGGTAGCGCAGGTTCGATACTGAATCGAGGTGGGTTCTTCTTTTGGGCTTCCTTCTGTCTTTGGATGACGAGTAAAAACCGACGTCGAGTGTGGTGTACGATGGCATTTGCACGTAAAAGAACCCTTTCTACTATGCAACGGGTAGATGAGGCCAAATTCCCAGATGTAGGAGCTCGGTGGAGTGCCCCAATTTTTGTTCATTCGTTCGTGTTTTAGGGCCCATCAACTTCAATGGTCATTAGGGCCCAGAAAGACAATCACCATGGTGGGGGGGGTGTAAGTGTAAGTGGCCATCCCACCATGGTGAAAATAAATAAGGGCAAAAGCCCAATAAAATTAACAAAACAAAAAGGCAACAGACAACAAGTAAGGGCAAAGGCCAACAACAAACACAAAAAATAGGCAAAAGCCTAAACAGACAAAAATACACAGAAGGCAAATGGAGTGCCCCAACAAACAGTAGACCGACGATAAGTAAGCATATTGGTTAAAGCTTGGGTTGGCAGCCGGCTACCTCAAAATACCGCCCAACATATCGCTCATGTGTCCATCCAGAGGGACAACGATGGGTACCAGACCCTGCCGTCGGCGGGAAAAAGGTTAGTAGTTGCTTGCAGCATTAGGGCGGTAGCCAGCTGCGCGGCGAAAATAGATACCCGACATTGCCATAGGCGGAAATGGCTTAAGCTTTCCTTTCCCATATATTTGATTTGCCCTTCTCTGATGTCCCAATAATTGAAGGTCTGGAGGTTTTCGGTTTGTTTACATTTGTGTTCCCCTAAATGACCATAAGCCAGGGGCCCGGATTCTGTACGTGATCACACCAATCAGAATGGAGGGCCAGTACCCTTCAGGTTTCAGGGCTGAAAGTCAGGGTTAAGTGTGCTTGACTCGCTCATCCATAGTTGCATTTTCCATCTTAGCCGAGGTGGGCAGGTGTGAATTCTACATTTTGTCCCATGTACAAAGGGGACCTATTGCGTAGGACACACTAGTGCTGACATGGGTGGCTGCTTGGGAAAACTGGGTACTGCTAATACCCAAAAATCGTCACATTAGTGTAGTGTCAGTGCAGTCTCTGCGTAAGAACTACGCTGTGGACGGGGCTCTAATGACCTAGTAGTGGAAGGGCCCTAAAACACCAACAAACAAATCCATGTACAAAGGCTTCTTTCCGTCTTCTGGTGACATCATAGACACCTCATGAGGCCGTAGTGACAGTTTCGATCCTGGCCGAGGTTGTCGACTTCTTTCAGTTGCCACGAAAGGGATCAGCCCCTATACCTGTGAAATTTGCCGATCTGTACATCATCATAATGCTCTTATTCCGCCTGTGCCCCACCAGGTCCTCGTCCAACCCAGGGGCGGAGCAATGTAGCAATTGCTCCCCCCTCAGTGCCTCAATGGGGTGCATATATTAACTGACATACAATACAAGTTTGCAACTGATGAAGCATTTTTTCATTTGCTATTCCCATTTCTTTATTACCAGTTCAATCTGCAGTTGGGGACAGTAGAGGACCTATTGTAATTGCTAGCTAGATTTATACTAAGGGATTCTGAATATTTAAAAAAATTTTGGTAGCACTTTTTTTTTGAAGTGCTCCCCCCTGGTCTAACCCACACACTACCATATCCTTACGTAAAACCTGCTCCCAAGTCTATTTTAGTCTTCTCCTGCCCCGGCCCCGGCCCCCCTGCATCCCTGTAATGGGCCTAAACAGCTCCTCCTCCCTTGTTGTTTGCCAACCAACCCTTTCTACATTCCGTGTAGAAGGGGGTTCTTAACCGTACAATGATTACATTGAATACACCAAACAGGCTGTCAGGCAGTTCCTCCTCCGCTCTTGTACCTCCTCACCATGCAGTGGTTACATCGTACACACGAAGGTGCATTTTTCCCTTCCTTCGCATTATACCGCATTTACACATTCGCGAATACGACGAGGCGAGTGGCGAGGCGAGCATGTTCGACGAATGTGTGAACACTACATTCGTCATTCAC
>JAAFCE010005724.1:6043499-6101089 GCA_013389805.1 Trigoniulus corallinus
GTTGGAAGCGGTTTTTTTGACACGAGTCAAAGGGCGCGAGTGACCTGCGGCGATTTGAGAATGACTAGCTGTCGAGACAATACGAGTCAAAGGGCGCTAGCGAAGAGGTGATTGGAGAATGACCATCTGACGAGATATTCGGCGAATGTGTGAACAGTCATTCCTCATCCAAAGAATGAATGCGAACATTTCGACGAAAGTCTCGCCTCGTCATTCGACTCGTCTTATTCGCGAATGTGTAAATGCGGTATGAGGCGATTAGAGAATGACTAGCTGTCGAGACAATACGAGTCAAAGGGCGCTAGCGACGAGGTGATTGGAGAATGACCATCTGACGAAATATTCGGCGAATGTGTGAACAGTCATTCCTCATCCAAAGAATGAATGCGAACATTTCGACGAAAGTCTCGCCTCGTCATTCAACTCGTCTTATTCGCGAATGTGTAAATGCGGTATTACAGAACATCTATCTGGAACAGCGTCGATCGTCATCATCATCATCTCACCCCGCCTACGGCGGGTTCTTATCCTCCACTCACTCCTATCCCCTACCAAGTCCCCCTCCACCCCGCACGTCTCCATGTCCCTCTCCACCACCTGCTCCCACGTCCGTTTTGGTCTTCCTCTACCCCTGGTGCTCCCAATCACATGCAGGCCCATAATGGACCTAATAAGCTCCTCCTCCTCTCTCCTCATCACATGCCCATACCACCTCAACCGCTTCTCTCTCATCTTTTCCGCGATGTCTTCCACCCCCCAGGCTACATCTAACGTAATCATTTCAGACTCTGTCGGCTCGTGACACCCCAGTCATGTAGCGCAGCATTCGCATTGAGCTCAGCCACTTGCATTCTCCTTTCATGGTTCTTCCTTGCTGCCCAACACTCTAAGCCACACAGCATAGCGGGCCTAACGACCATTCTTTAAACTTTATCGGGACCCGGCGGTCACACAGGACTCCACTTGTCTGCCTCCACTTCGGCCACCCTGCATTAACCCTGGAATCACAACATGGGGTCACGGGTGACCCGAAGCATTTTAAAAGCCGTCATATATTTGTTATTATTTAATTTATTGACTTGTGAATTCTTGTACCTTTCAATTTCCACATTTAGCATGTAATGGTGGTTCAGTTTCTGCTCCAAACATTCAAAGTCAGCTGCAAAAGTGCGTTTGGGTCACCGGTGACCCCCTCGTCGTGATTTGTGTAACTTTTTTTTGTCTTTCTGACATCTACCCCAGTTTTTAATGCTAAATTCTTTTAAATCTTTAAGAGTTAAATTTTCTTGTTTTTCTTATTCACCATTTTGTGTTATTGATCTTGCATACTTTTTTTTTGTTTTGCAATATTTTTTCTGCCAGTAATGCTCATTATACAAATAGAAGGCAATTTTGACATCCTACCAAACTTTGGCATTTTTATATTAATTAACATTAATATTTAATGCTTTTTACGTTATAAACAGTTTACCTATAGTAAAAGTTATTAGAAATTGTCATATTTCTTCATAATACCTATTAATTAAAAAATTTGACTTAAAAAGCAATAGGGTCATATATAACCCCACGTTGTGATATGAGCCATGGAAATGTCACGTTGTGATTCCAGGGTTAATCCTATGGGTCACGTCGGAATCTATCTCGCCATTGCTCTGGAAAAATGATCCTCAGTAACGAAACTGTTGCACCACTGGTATACCCTCACAACGGATCTTGCCCCTGTTTGCAGTGCCGATCCTGTAAACATCTATTATGACTGACTGGGCTGAGGCGAACCTCCTACCTTAAGTTCAGTAGACAAACACGCTATATCAATGTACACTATACAAATACCGAATGTACGTACCACCAAGCTCGGCATTTATGGCAGAATGAATAGAATCCACGCAAATTTCCATCCTAAATGTTATGTGGCACACTTTTGACAACTTTTTAGCAGACGAAACCTAAAAAAATCAAAGCAGACTGCACTTAAAAATGGCATAGACGTCGCTGTTCAGGAGGTTTAATGAAACGTTTTCGACGTTATGCGCGTGCTCCCCAAACAGGGTTATTCATGTAATGCCTTATACACGTGAGGTTACCGGTGTTCTTTAGCAAATATTTTTACACTATTAGAACGTGTGTATTTATTAATTTAATTAATTGATTATTATTTTAATAAGTTCGGACGTAATATTAAAACGGATTGTCTTTTTTTTTAGATTTCGGAAGAGTCAACAAAGTAGATTACGTAGCGTGAATGCCCCTCAACGTTGGCTATCTGCTTACGATTCCTTGCACTGCATTTCGAATGTCGTCGTAAGTAGTTGAAATATAATTTGTAGTATTATTTGGAAAGATGTTATTTTCTTTGAAATATTTTCACAATCGTAAATTATTTACGGGGACACCTTTCATTAAGTCCTTTTCATCACTTGTCGGACGCAGACTACCGCAGGTAAATATGTTTTAGGTTGATCGCTCTTTGATAACTTCTCTTTAACTCCTATGCAGATGATGGATAACATTTCAGAAGTTAAGGATTCATGAACTGACAGGTAACATCTGACATCTACCCAAAATACATCACGACTTTTACTTCTTTATCAGGAAGAAAATACAAGGTTTTGGCCGCTGCCAAACCTGTGTGGGAGCGACTTATTGCGTTGGACACACCGGTTTTCGTCTGATCACTGAAGTTGAACCACGCAAGCCTAGGTAGTACTAACATGGGTGGTCGCTTAGGAAACCTGGCACTGCTAACACCCAATAATCGGCGCATTAGCGTTGTGCCTATGCAGTCTCTGCACTAGAACTATGCGGTGAACGGGGCTCTGATGACCTTATAGTTTTAACAGGGGCGTCACTAGGGGGTGGGAGGGGTGCGGGCCGTACCGGGTGACACCACTCGCCCCATGACAAATGGGGTGACACCAAAACCGAAGAAAGAACAAAGCGGCTTTTTGTACTTTAAAGAAGTACAGAGAGACAGAATCCTCAGCGTCTCGCGCACAAACTCGGTAATAATCTTAAGAAGGGACATATCGACACCGTCATTAATTAACGAGGAAACCAATATCTGTTAACCAGAACCCCTGCTATCTACTTTCGTTTTTTCCAGTTGGGCCTTTCTGACGTCTGCTGGATCTCAACTGTAGTAGGACTCCAAAATATCCAATAATTCAATTTGACGTTGTTACTACTCTCCTTCGGCGACTGTATTGCGTCGGGCGCACCAGGTCTCGTCTGATCACTGAAGTTAAGCAGCGCAACCCCAGCTAGTACTGACATGGGTGGCCGCTTGGGAAAACTGGGTACTGGTAATACCCAAAACCGGTCGCATTAGTGTAGTGTCTGTGCAGTCTCTGCATAACAACTATGCTGTGGACGGGGCTCTAATGACCGTGTAGTTGAAGGGCCCTAAAACATCAACAAACAAGTGGTAGAACGCCAAAATATCCAATAATTCAATTTGACGTTGTCACTACCCTCCTTGGGCGGCTGTATTGCGTCGGGCACATGACTTATATCGTCTGATCACCGAAATTAAGCCCCACAACCTGAGAATTGGGAACTTGGAAAACTCGGGAACACTGGGTACTGCTAATACCCTAATCGACGTAACAGCGTTGTGTCTGTGCAGGCTCTGTATTACAACTATGCAGTAGGCGGGGCTCTAATGAGCGTTGTAGTTGAAGGGCGCTAAAACGCCAACAAATCAATCAGCTGAAGGTTCTGAAATATATAATTTTGTCTCAGTCAGGTGACCAGTACAGTCCTACATAATTGTTGATTTTTTTAACCACTATGTGTAGTTAAGAAAGGTCATTTAGTGTTGGAGGACATCGTGGAAAACTGTAAGTGGTATGGGCATGTTATGAGAAGTTGTAGCTGATGAGGGGGAGCGGCGAGTTGCATTGGACACACCAGTTCTCGTCTGATCACTGAAGTTAAGCAATGCAAGCCCAGTTAGTACTGACATGGGTGGTCGCTCGGGAAAGCTGGGTACTGCTCATTACCAATAATCGTCGCATTAGTGTAGTGTCTGTGTAGTATATGCATTAGAACTATGCAGTGGACGGGTCTCTAATGACCTTGTAGTTGACGGGACCTTAAACTCCAACAAACAAACAAACAACAAACAGTAGCTGATGAAGGCCATTATGGCGGTGTTACTAGTCCACTTGGAAAAAGCGGATACGCTTTGCCTTTTACCCGGTTGTTCTATTTTGCACGTTCTACTTTACTAATTCCGGTTACTAATTTTACCTGGCGATTGAGGTGAAAGATGCATGCAATGAATTATCTTTGGTGAAGTACCTTTACAATGATCTCTACTTTCGGTCCTCCGGCCCGCGAACAAGCTACATATCAATTCTGTGAAGAATCTCGTGTAGCCAGGAATACCCCGTTTGTACGAATCTCGTTTTTCTAGGCACAGAAAACTCTCTGAAGAATTTCTTTCTGCCCTGACAATAATGTTTAGTCATAAAAATACTTGTTTTCGTCAATAATTTTACCCTAAAGCACCAACGAACCCAATGGAAAGTGCAAAATAGAACAACCGGGTAAACGGTAAAGCGTAGCCGAAAAAGCATATTGAATGCAATGGCCCACTAGCTCTTAATCCAACCCAGTACTTACATGAAGAGACCTGACTAGATACATATCTTTTTTTATTTTATTTGTGTTTTATTAAAATTTCATTTTAATCCAAGCAGCCATAACAGGCCGAGCCCTAAGGAGGCTCCTCGCGGTTAAGTGTAGAGGATGTAGGAGAGGGGAGAGGAAATTAGCAGCACCCAACGTTCATTACCAAAACTCCCATGTTGGTACTAACTTGGGTTTGGGTTGCTTACCTTCAGTGATCTGGCATATGAAGCTATAAAATTCTTGCGGCCCTGTGGTGGGCCGTAGACTGCAATTTGAGAAACCTTGTACTGAGAGAATGCAGGTTTTTGGAAGTACGCGAGGCAGTGGACAGTCAAAGACGACGTGGGAGCAATAAGAATAGTTTTTGACAACTAATTGTTAGTTATAACCTGCAACTACTATCTGGGTTTTAAATTCTTTGTCAGTGTGAAAACGGTATTGTAATGAAATAAGTTGGGAAAGTAATTTACGTGGTCCGATGTTTATCGTCTACTTTTTTTTTTCTTTATAGAAACCCATTTGCTACCAAAGATTTTTAGCACGAAATAATGTGACCGTGAATCCTGTTGCTATTCCAGAAAAAGCTACTAAACATATTGGTAAATGGCTGTTAACATGCTCAGGAATGGTATTTGGTGCTGTTGTTCTTGGTGGTGTTACCAGGTGAGTATTTTCGTGAATATATGAATATGTAATCATTTTCGGCGGATGCCTTGCTAATGAGATTCTTTTTCACGCTAGGCCGATATGTCTAGATCTCCACCAGCACCCCAGCAACATCTTTGAACCCATTCGAGTCGTTCTACCCCGAAAACCCATCACTCCCAGGACCTCTTCCAAATTGGGGGTTCCCCAACCCTTCTTGCAGTGGTTCAGCATTGGACATGCCGGACATCCTCCATAATCCACAGCCCTCCTCTCTGCCTTTGACCTTTGCCATTCTCTGACCCTCTTTTGCCCGAAACAGAAGTGAGCTCTCCCACGTATTATCATGAATTACCTTCCTCTTATGGCTGCTTGGCCAACTCCCCAACTCCTTAGTCTAACACAGTGGTTCTCAATCTCTTTGAAGTCAGGGAACACTAAACTGTGACATTTTGCTAGCACGGAACACTTACAATTCAACATAAACTTTAAAGCAGGTTGTACACCTTCTACACTTGGTATTTACTACATCATCATCATACCTTTATCCCGCCTGTGGCAGGGTCGGGTGTGCGGGTTCTAGGCCCTCAACTCCCGTCCATCTCTCCCCCAGTTCCCCGTCCACCCCACACTA
The DNA here is from genome assembly GCA_013389805.1 of Trigoniulus corallinus. Taxonomy (NCBI): domain Eukaryota; kingdom Metazoa; phylum Arthropoda; class Diplopoda; order Spirobolida; family Trigoniulidae; genus Trigoniulus; species Trigoniulus corallinus. The sequence goes on from JAAFCE010005724.1 coordinate 6,049,414, forward strand.
TCACATCCTTACGGACAACCTGTTTCCACATCTGCTTTGGTCTCCCCCTGCCTCTGGTGCTACCGAACACCTGCATTCCTGGAATTTACCGAACGAGTTCCTCTTCGCATGACGTGTCCATGCCACCTCAGCCTATTCTTCCTCATTTTTTTTCGGCGATGTCCACCACCCCAGGCTACCTCTAATATGCTCATTCCTAATTCTGCCAGCTCACGACACGCCACACATGTGCCACAGCATTCGCATCTCGGCTACTCGCATTCTATTTACGTAGTTCTTCCTCACTCCTCAGCCCTCTGATCCATATAGCATAGCTGGTCTAATCACTGTCCTGTTGAACTTCCCTTTCAACTAGATTGGGATCCTCCTATCACACAGGACTCCGCTTGCCTGTCTCCACTTCAGCCACCCCTCCCCCATTGATTCTGCGGGTCACATCAGAGTATCTCGCTATTGCTTTATTTGTGCATTAAATTTTTTTTGCAGAACACTTGAAGTGGTTTCACGGAACACGCTTTGAGAACTACTGGTCTAACATACTAACATATTACACCCTCAGCGTTTTCTTTGCTGCCCATCCCTCCATGCTCTGTCGTCCCTGTTCCAACCCCCATTCTTTAACTTTTTTTGTAGTAACCTTTGCATTGCTGATGTTTCCTCCTCGACCTATCTCTGGGGTAGTGTTATGCCTATCTTCTTCATTATCCTGTTTACTCTTCTTCTTGGTAGACACCCTCATATTATTTATGTCACAAGTATGTCAACTTATTACTCATTTCTCTCCGTTCAGATGTAAACCATTCCATATCCCCGGCATTCCTGAAACTGCTGGAAATCTGTTTCCCGCTAGGGCCATCCATACGTTCGTTTAACACCTTCGACCCCACATTCTTAAGAAAACAAACTTCATCACAGTTTTCCCTTCTATCGTACATGGCCGCATTAATTGTTTTTGTGTATTATCAGTTAAAATTTGGCACATTTTTCGTCATTTAGGAAGCACATGATTTTTATGTTTACCAAGTGTTAATTCCTTATCAGGTTGACGGAATCCGGATTATCGATGGTCAATTGGCACATGTTTAAAGAAGTTCCTCCAATGTCACAAGCAGAATGGGAAGCAGAATTCAAAAAGTATCAAGAGTTTCCTGAATTCAAGCAGTAAGTTCTGTAGTTAACTGCCGTAAACTTTCTCACTACTCTCGTTTCTGAAGGAACCCAAAAGTATGCGGCATAGATAGGAGTTTCTAAATTATTTTCTGGCGACAGGAATAGATCTGTCAGGGGGCCTGAGAGTATCACTCCCATGTTGACCATTATGTCAAAGTGTGGCATACGGACACTTCGACATTCTTCTGACCTGGAATTCCATCATATGAGAGAGTGAGACAGGGGAAGAGGGAGAGAGAGAGAGAATGTATATATACATCCAGAAGTGAGATAAATGGAGGGAGAGATACATCCAGAAGAGAGAAAGGAATTTGTTTTGTTCGTGTTTTAGCGCCCTTTAACTACTACAAAGGTCATTAGAGCCCCGTCCACTGCGTACTTCTAATGCAGATACTGCCCATATACGATTTTTGGGTCTTAGCCGTACCCAGTTTTCCCAAGCAGCCATCCATATTAGTACGTACTTGCTGGTGTTGCGTTGCTTAACTTCAGTGATCAGTCGAGAACTGGGAACGGTGAATTGCGTTGGACACACCAGTTCTCGTTTGATCACTAAAGTTAAGCAGCGCAACCCCAGCTAGTATTGACATGGGTGGCCGCTTGGGAAAACTGGGTACTGCTAATACTCAAACATCGTCGCATTAGTGTAGTGTCTGTACAGTCTTTTCATAAGAACTATGCTTTGGACGGGGCTAGTTGAAGGGCCCTAAAGCAGCAACAAACAAACAGACGAGAACTGGAGTGTCCAACGCAATAAGCCGCTACCCAGAGAGAGAGAGAGGGAGGGAGAGGAAAGGAGAGGGAGGGGGAGAGAGGTACACAGAAGAGAGGGAGAGATGCACACAAAAGAAAGGTGAGAGACACGACCAAATTGAGACACAAATGAGGAAAGAGAGAGGTACATGGAGGGGGAAAGAGACAGAGACAGGAAAAGCTACGCAGAGAGAAATATAGAAAGGCGAGTGGTGATAATTATATAAGGGTTCGTTAAATAACCAAGTAAACTGAAGTGGAAAACATCTAATGTCCTGCATACTCCTCTGAGTTTTTTTAGGCAATGTCCAATGAACACTGATTAGGTGATGGGATGGAAATCCCAGAATAGACTGCAAATGGCCATTTCATGCCTTTGTTTAATTGTATTATTCAGCAAACATTCATCAATTACGCTTAAAGATTTCAAGTGGATTTGGTACATGGAATATATCCATAGAATGTGGGGACGAGCCACTGGAGCAGTTTTTCTTCTGCCAGCCATTTATTTTTGGAACAAAGGTTGGTTTAAAAAACCAATGAAAGTTCGTGTGTTGGTGTTGGGAACCCTAATAGGAATACAAGTAAATAAGATGTGTCTATTTGAAATGGCAATTGCTGCCCATCGGCAACAGTAAATGATTGAAGTGCCCTTTTCATTTTGTTGTTAGGGTCTTCTTGGGTGGTACATGGTTAAGAGTGGCCTGGAAGAGAAACAAGAAGAACATTATGTGCCTCGTGTTAGTCCACATCGTCTGGCATTACATCTTGGAGCTGCCTTTGTACTTTATTCCTTTTTTATTTGGTCGACGTTTTTCCATCTTGTGCCGCCTCAACAGGTGAGCGGAGGAGAATCCCCAACCCATGAAATCAATCCAGCAACCAGCTGCTGGTGGTGCATAGGGGCCCAGTTCAATTCCCAGTTATGGAGGCATTCGCCGTTCTGTCTCCTTTTCCTTATTGGCACAGCTGATGGACATTTGTCTGTTGTGCCCAGTGTAAATCGATGCTAACAAAGATTTTTGGACATCTGTTTCAGTTCGTCGCCACCCGGGACCTGCGAAAATTTTTATTTTTATGCCACGGTTCGAAGGGATTGCTATTCTTAACTATAATATCTGGTGTGCTTCTTTTCCAAGATGTGGTTAACCGTTTTGTACGTTGACAACTACCGGCCAGTAATAATTTCTTGTGTTAATTTGTAGGTGCTTTTGTGGCGGGCTTAGGAGCTGGTTTAACCTACAATACTTTTCCTAAAATGGCCGATAAGTGGATTCCAGATGATATTTTAGCCATGGAACCTAAGAGGAAAAATTTCACGCAAAATCCAACAACAGTCCAGTTTATTCATAGGCTTTTGGTACGGTATCAGCTTTTTACGATTGTCCCTTGAACTTCTTTGGACAATCTGAAAATATTTTATCAGAATCGCCCTAACAGAAGTTCGCCTTGATGCTAAAGAGGTGCCTACCGTGGTGGCAGGGTCGATTCCGACTGAAGCTGGTGGCTTCTTTATGACTGCAGAGCTACGAAGGGCCCTCCCCCCCCCTTCCCTCTGTGGCGCTTGTGATGGAACCATTGTACGGAAAAGACCCTTCCTACAGACAGCACTTCACAGGTGCCATAGTTCACTGCTGTCCCTCTCCCTTATTTTGTTGGTGTTTTAGGGCCCTTCAGCTTCAAAGGCCATAGAGCCCCGTGCACTGCTTAGTTCCATTGCAGAGACTGCACAAACACTACGCTGATGCGACGATTTTTGGGTATTAGCCGTACCCAGTAGTCCCCAGCAGCCACTCATGCTAGTACTAGCTGGGGTTGCGTTGCTTAACTTCGGTGATCAGACGAGTACTGGCGTGTCCAAAGAAATACAGAGCCCCCTGAAGTTGCCCCCACGAACAAAAAAAACTGACGTTAACATAAGGAAGGCGTTGCTTTTGTATTATCGGCCCGTTTTGATTCGTTGGGGCGCTTGTCCTCCATTCCGACCGGTGGAGCTTCCTACACCCGACATTCCTACTTCCAATACCAGTAGTAAGGGCTTTTTCCGTGTGGTAACCACCTCGTACAAACCACGACTTTACTTCTCAACCGACGGAAACAGCACTGGGATATCTCATTCTCCCCCTACTCAAAAGAAGCCACCCGTCTCGGCCTAGAATCCAACCTGGATCCACTAACGCAATAATCCAGGACCCTAGCTGTGCGCCCCAGAGGCGGATTCGATCGATTCTCTAGCGTTGTTCTTGGAACGCCCAGTGTTACGTGGTCCAGACTCTCATATAGTGGATGTTTGACTCCAAATGGAGGACATACTTCCAACTTTCTGATCAATTTGTGTCTTTCAGGGGACTTCGACGGTTTTATATATTTTGGGACTTTGGGCATATTCCCGCAAATTACAACTTCCGTCGAGAGCTCGCCTGTTGGTAAACACTGCCGCTGGAGTTGCAGTCTTGCAGGTGAAGTTATCAAATGAGTGATCATTTTGAATTAACTTGGAATTTAAGTATGGTATTTGACCTCTGAGCTTGTTTTGTCTCATTCAGATCTCGTTGGGCATAGCAACCCTGCTCTATTATGTTCCAGTCCCTTTGGCCGCTTCCCATCAAGCAGGAGCCTTCACGCTGTTTACTTTCGTCATGTGGTTAGGCCACGAATTGAAAAGCGTGCGACGGTTGCCGAAAATTTAGAGTGGAGTTCGTCGTTCCCGCTGTTAAAAGTTTGGCAAGTGATTGTTAACCTTAGGATGTAGAATTGACCCTATCCCTTAAAGCATATGATGATGTAACGAGAGGGTAAATTGTGGTGATAAAAGAATTTAATGATAAAAATGATTTTGTTTTCAAAAATATGCACCGCACTGACTTGCACCCTAATCATATTTGGTAATTTCTGAAGATGACCTCGATAATTTGCTGTTGCTTAGCATACATAAGGTATTTGCGCTGTTTATGCATGACCCTAACGCCGTCTGTTGTTCGTGTACGACCCTTTGAGTGTTTCCATGTGTCGTTGTCATAGCAATGAGAATGCTGGTCAGCCATGTCACTGCATTTTCAAGAATGATTTAGAATTGGACGTATCTTTTAAAGATGTTTGAGAAAACCCAAAGTTTCTTGTTGAGATCAACAGCATCGGCACGAAGTCATAATTTAGACGTAGTTTTGTGGCAAGGACATTTCAGAGCTGCAGTTATTCATAAGTCTACTGTCAACATTGTAATTTGGAGCGAAGCTGGTGGCATTCATAAAACTTACGAGTTACAAAGTAAAGACGACGCCGGTTTCAGAAATGATATTTACCAGGTAAAATTAATGATCATTAATTACTCGCATTGGCAAATATTAATTAATGTAGTGTTAACTAAAGTAATTGAATATTTACGTCATGGAAATGGTTTCCTTTTTCAAGGTGAAGTGGTGTTTTATTAATCAGGTATTGGTACTAATGATATTGTTACGTAATGGACTTCAGGTAAACAGCTTGCATTTCTATTCGATTAAATGCTCCCATACACCATCAGTTTGGTGCGTCTGTTCGGTGTGTTCACATCCATGTGACACACGAAACTGACGTGTGTGTATGTAAAAAAAAGAGCGAGCTCACACCAAAAATTTCAATTGACGGTGTGAAGAGATTCTACCGCATCGTTGTGTCACATCGGACTGACGTCAGTAAGGCCAGGCGCACACATTGCTCAGCTTCGGCAATGAAAACCAATGGGTAGCCGCACACTTGAAACAAGGCGTCTAGCAGACAAAACTCTTTGACAACCACAGAGCACATGAGACTGTCGTGAGACAGTCTTGTCTTAAGTGTGCGCCTGGCCTTAGAAGTGAGCGTGTGTGGGGTTTGCTCACATCAGTTCTTCACATTAGAGGCTTTGCGCATACCCAAACTTGGATAGAACGTCATCTTTAAAAAAATTACACAAAGGCAACGGAAGAATCACTGGTTGATGTGGGCAATCAAATGACTTTACATGACGTTTAACGAAAAAAGGAACATAAGAACGTGACACACTAAACTAATCGTGTGTGGGCAATGCTTACTTTCACACCAAACTGAACACATCGATGTGAACACGCAGAACTGACACACCAAACTGATCGTGTATGGGGGCCTTAAGAAACTCAGAAGCAAAATTTTGAGTAGAATTTGAAGTCTATTCTTAAAATATTTTCAGGTATATGATGACACTGGTCGAGAAATGCATTTATTTTATCACTTCAATAAAATTGGTAAGACTGATGATGTCAGTAATTTTATAAATACCTTTGGAAGTTCTGATAACTTTTGATTGTTGTTTACAAATAGATTGGCGTGGACGCTCGTTACATCCGTTCAGTGATGATCAGTTAGCAATAGGTAATAAAAAATCATCATGCTCTTATTACCGTCGTATCCTTTCGGTGGCGCAATGCGGTAACTGTGACAGTAGTTCTAGGTTCGATACTGCAGCCGGTTACCGACCAAAGCTGCAACCCCTATGCTTATTTATTGTCGGTCTACTGTTCGTTGGGGCTCTCCACCGATGACAGGGGACGAGCACCTACACCTGGAAATTTTGCTTAATTTACCCGTTGCATAGTACAGAGGGTTCCTTCACGTGCCGGGACCTCGGTTTTACTTCTCATCCGAAAGAAGCCAACCCACATTAGTCAAGCATCGAACTTAAACCACTGACGCATTTACCAAGCACGCTAACCACTGCGCCAACAAGGCGGGATGATTGGGTAATTAAGCTGTTCACTTTTATTTTTGCAGGCACGAACACTGGAAAGATAATGGTATTTCATTTGGGGCCTCGTTGTTGTGACGTAGTGCTGACTGATGGCTTGCAGACAGGATTTCAGGCTGCTGTGGTGGTTTTGGGTTCTGCACCTCGTTATTTAGGCTGTGGAAATAGCGACGGCTCTGTGACAGTTTATCAATCAAAGTCGCCTTATCACAAATTGCAGTCGTATGAATCTCGCGGGTTCGTATCCTTCATCATTTTCTTCACCATCATGTCTTTCGCCTATACCAGGGTCTGGTACCCGCTTTCGCTTTACTGTGACACATGGGCGATCTGGTGGATGGCTACTACGCTACTGTTACAGCCCTTATGCCTATTTATCATCGGCTTGTTTAACTAAACCTAGTTACATATAGACAGGGTTCTTTATGTGCATGTGTTGTCGTATGCAAAGGTGTCCATTCGTCCCGGATTCCAGCTCTGCGTCCCGCATGGATACGCGTCCCGGAAAATGTCCCGGAATTAGTAATTCGTTTAAAGATTCGTCAAAATAAATTTAGTTTCTATAGTATTTCCACGTATGGATGACCAAAGTGGAGACAGGCACGTGGAGTCCTGTGCGATCGCCAGGTCACAATAAATTTGAAAGGCAAAGCTTCCAGAACTGCCGTGAGGTCAGATATGCTGTATGGCTCAGTGTCTTTTCATTTTCATTTATTTACTTTTTTCTTTTTGAAATATTTTTTGGGAAACATTGGCCCGCGTAAAAAGTGGTCACCCTACGTATGCACCACACGGGGTCCAAGGCTATAGGGAGATTCAGTACTAAGTAACGTATCAGCCTACGCTGCGTACGTTTGGCAAATTGCACGCAGTGTTTTTTTTTTTTTTTTTTGCGTTTCCGCAGACGTCTGCTTAACGTGACGTACCTTTGTCAGAAACGTAGTGCTAAATCTCCCTTTTTATGTCCCATCCGACGGAAGGCACACGGGGCTTTTCTCTTGCTCGAAGGAGGGCATCCGCCGCATTTTGAGCTTGTAGTACTCAGGTTCAATCCTGGTCTATACGAAAGATTTATTGTGGAGTAAGACAAACCTCGCTATCAGGCTGCCCATTATTTCGGGAAAAAATGTATGTAGGTTGACAAAGGACGGATCGGTTGTGGCTTTAGTCAAAGTTTAGTATATTTGCATGCTTGACTCATGAGTCCATGCAGTCTATAGTTGCAGGTTCAATCCTGCCGAAGGCCGATTTTTTTTCTTTTGGGCCAACTCTTAAAGAGATGGGGCTCCAAATAACCCTGTACGTAAAATGGGAACGGCTGTATTGCATTGGACACACCAGTTCTCCTTTGCTCACTGAAGTTAAGCAACGCAAAAAAGAATTTCGGTCCACGTTAAATGACCACGGGGTCGCAGCATTAAGTCGGCAGTCGGATATGTTTCAGTGCAATCCAACATTGCCGGTACCACGGGAGCAAATGTATGCCCGACGTTACTTTTACACAGCAATGGGTGGATTGTCAAAATTCCCAGGTTAGGAACGGCCCTCTCTGCACTTTGAGGTCTTACAAGCTTTTATGGGATCCAATGCAGGAAGATAACGAAATAATCTTTTTTTCTTTGTAGTTTTCCATGTACTGGAATATCTGTCTGGCAAGACTGGGTTGCCGCTGCTTATGGCAGTGGACATCTTCGACTCTTTGATATCATGTCTGGTAACATTTTGGCTGAGATTACTGCGCATGCCAAGTGGATATCAGCGTTGCATATTGCTCAATCTTCAGGCCTAGTAAGTATATACCGGATCAAATGCATTTATTTTATTCCCCCAGCGTTTTTCGCTTTACTGGACAGGCTGTAATATCGTCGATTTCATGTAGTTGCTGTCGGTGTCAGAGGATTCCTTTGTAAGAGTTTGGCAGCTGAATGAATCTCAGGAAAGGGTGGTAAGGTCACACTGTTATTCTGATTTTTACCTAAGACAGTACCTGGGCTGTCTTGGTGGCTAGTGGTTAACCAAACCAGCTTGTATTCTTTTCGGGAGGAGGAGGAGGCGGGTAAATGTAAATGGAGAGAAATTCAGCCAATCTTCACGTTAAAATCATCAATTCCTGAGGTCCTTTGAGAACAACAGAGAAGGGTCGCGTTGGTTACCCATTTGTGTACCACTGGGACACGTGGGCGATCTGTTGGACTGCATTTTGACCCAGCTGGCTGCAGACTTAAACTTCAACCCCCATGCTTATCTATCGTCGGCCTACAGTTCATTGGGGGAGCAGCTTATTGCGTTAGCACACCAGTTCTTGTCTGATCACTGAAGTTAAGCAACGCAACCCCAGCTAGTATTGACATGGGTGGCCGCGTCTGTGCAGTATCTGCACGCGGCCCATTGAAGGGCCGTAAGACACCAACGAACGAACGAACTAAACTCTTCATTGGGGTACTCCTTCCAACCCGTAAGCTAGTAATGGCAACATTCCATCGAAGGACTTTAATGCATCATGTCCATACGGTCCGAAACGAGAAAATTCCAGTGCAGAGCCGAAAGTTCCATATTTAATGATTTGCCCTCATTCGTTGACCTGAAACGTCCGCAGTAGTTAAAGACTTTATTCCGAAATAGAAGTAATTGTCCTATTACAATTGCTAGATTTGACAGAATTTCTCTCCGTTTACATTTGCCCCTTATTCACGCTGAAGCAGCCTTAATCCGCATAGTCTAACATGAATCCGTGTTTCCAGGATCGCTTCTGGCCAAGGGTGATGACTTCTGCAGGGTAAGAGGGAAGCTCCAGGTGGCCCTTCTGTTGAATGAGAAGTAAAACCGTGACTGTGTGTGTGGTGTGCACCATGTCACCACTGCGCGGAAAAGAGCCATTTCTGCATGAAGTACAGTGCATGGGGCTTTTCTCTCACCTGAAGAAGCAGGATTGATCCTGGAGCCATGGACACAGGACGTCAATCATGCTTGTTTTGTTGTTTATTAGGTGACACAGAAGTTTGGTCAGCACATTCCAGACACCATGTTATGCGGTGGTGCATTTCTGAATGATCGAGGGAACTCGTTTGCAGTTACCGGATTCGAATGTGAGGAAATAATGTGCTATTCAATGTGAACACCCCAGATTTATTACTCTGTTGTCAACATTGTTCAGTATATGTTTGTTGCCTTGTGCCCTCAGTATGCAGGTTCGCCCCTACCTGCCATCAGAGGTTTATTCCGTGATAAGTGGGAGATGAAACCGTGTGCCTTTCATAAGATAGGAGGTTAAATAAATCCCTGTGTTTCTCTGCATTGTTGTCTGCTCGTCCTCCAAACTTTAACCGGAAAATGACCTGAAAAAACCATAACGTGCTGAACTCGTGCGTCAGTGGTTTAAGGTTAAATCCTATCAGGGTCCACTCTACGCTAGCGCTGCGCCCCGGACAAAAAGACAAATTGCCGCCCCTTAAGAATATAATGCAAGTTCAAGCAGCAGTTTTTCTCACACTTACAGCCAAATTGGCGCCCCTAAATTTTGGTACCCCGGACTAATGTCCGGCTTACACCCCCCTAGAGCGGGCCATGATCATATGTCCAGGCAAATGACTTCTCTCGGGCGTGAAAGGACTCCAGTGCGCCGCCGTCAGATGACAAAGCCGTGGTCCCTTGTGGTGTATACAATGGCACTACTGCACGGAAAGGAACCCTTTCTACACGCAATGTGGATCAATAAGGTTTTGGGTGCACGAGCATGCACCCCCCTCCTGGCGTCAATAAAGACGACCAGGAAAAATAGGCCGGGTAATAAGCATTGGGGACCTGCCTCGGTAACGTGCGTCAGTGGTTCTACGTTTGGTACTAGATCGACGTCGCTTGTCACTTGCACATACATGAACCATTTGGATCGGCAACATTCCAGGTTTAGGGGTCCACCCTCTGGCGCTGACGGAGTGTGCCATGGAACAGTAGGCCGACGATAAATAGGCATAAAGGTTGCAGCTCTGGTCGGCACCCGGGTGCGTAAAAATTACCAGACCCTGCCATGGACTGCGAAAGGGTGGTAGTCGTTGCCTCTTACGAGAAATTCCACTCGGGACGGGCGGCACCACCCTGGGTTCCTTCTTAACGCCTGACGCACTCAGTAAGTACCGAACCCCCGCCTCGGTGTCGCAGGGGGTAGCGTGCTCGATTACTGCGTCAGTGGTTCCAGAATCGATGCTGGATTGAGGTGGGTTGGTTTCTTGAGCGAGAGGCCCCCGAATGCATCTCGGTCGGATGGGAAGTAAAGTTGGTGCCCTATTTGCACGTAACAACCCTGTCTAATATGCAAAGGGTAGATGAGGCGATGTTCCCAGGTGTAGGAGCTCGGCGTCGGTGGAGTACCCCAACCAACAGTAGGCAGGCGATAAATAAGCATAGGGGTTGCAGCTTTGGTCGGCGGGCAGCTGCGTTAAAATACCGTCCAGTAGATCGTCCATGTTTCCATTCAGAGGGACAGAGATGGGCATCTGACCCTGACATAGGCAGAAGAAGGCTTCAGAGTTGTTTTTGCACCCGGTAAGTAGCGAATCCAAGAGAAATGTAGAAAAATGTACAATTTAAATGCATTAACACAAATAATTCCAAGTTATGTACACGTATAGGTCAAAGTTCATCGCGTATTTTTTGTGTTTCAAACTCTAAATTTGTTAATAAGTCACTGATCACGTGATAGATTTCGGCAAAATAAGCCACGTCTTCAGTTGTTTCGTCTCTTTGTGCTTTTGTCTCTTGAATGGCAAGCTTTTCGTATTCACCTTGTAGAATTTGTAGGTGCACTAGAAATTTGACAAATTCTTTGTGGCAACCGTCGACCAACACCTGCATTGTCATAAAGACCTTTTCGTGTAGGTCATGATCACGAGTTGTCAGCATTTTTGGGATGTGCCTGCACCAGCCCTGATGTTCGATTGCTTCTTTGAGCTTCACTTCGGAATATTGTTTCAGTTTCTCCTTTTCCACTTCGTTTGAAAGTGACGAATATTTAACAGCTTGCTCCTGAAAAAGAAAAATTTTTAGTTGATTCAAACATCAGGCCACCTCCAGTATCCAGGTTCGAAACTGAATCGAATGCCCCGAGTGAGCCTTTCGTCGGATAGGAAGTAAAACCCGGGGCCCTACCCTATGGTGTAAGAAGTCATTTGCACGTAAAAGAACTCTCTACTATTCAATGAGTAGTCATCCATGAACAGCATCATCATACCCTTATCCCGCCTGTGGCGGGATTCTTAGGTGTAGGTGAGTACCCCAACCGACGATAAAAAAAGCATAGGGGTTGCAGCTTTGGTCGGCAGCGGGCTGCGGCAAAATACCGTCCAACAGATCACTCACGTGTCCATTAAGAGGGACAAAGATGAGTACCTGACCCTGCCATTGGCGGGAAAAGGGTTATTAGTTGCGTTTGCAAACATCAACCGACCTCGGTGGCGGAGATTCGCAGTGTACTCGGGTTAGAGCGTTGGTGTTTTAGGGCCCTTCAATTACAAGGTCATTAGAACCCCGTCCATTGCGAAGTTATAATGCAGAGACTGCTTATACAGCTGCTAGGCCCTTCAACTACAAGGTCATTCTAGCCCCGTCCACAGTGTAGTTCTGATGCAGGGACTGCACAGACACTACACTAATGCGACGTTTTTGGATACTACCGGTGCTCAGTTTTCTCAAGCGACCACCCATGACAGTACTAATTGGGGTTGCGTTGCTTAACTTCAGTGATCAGGCGAGAACTGGTGTGTCCAACGCAATAAGCCGCTCCCTGGTGGTTTCAGGTTCGATACTGAATCACGGAGGACTGGCTTGTTTCGGGCGAGAGACAGGATCCTAGTGCGTCGGATGGGAAGTAAAGCCGGTGCCCCCGGTGTTTGCACAATGTCACCACTACCCTAAAAAGCGCCCCCACTACAACATTTCATGTTACGCACTTTCCATCTGTTGCAGGATCGGGTACCCATTTTCTCCATTGGGACACATTGGCGATCTGTACTGGAAGGTGTTTTTTATACGGCAGGCTGCGGACCTAATGCTGTGCTATTTATCGTCAGTCGCTTTTGATTGGTTGGGGGCCGGGGCGTACCTAGGTTGTTCGGCACCCATGGCAGAGAGGGTTCAGCAAAATTTAGTAATTTGCATTACCTATTGCTAAATGTTCGGGCTACTTTTAACGACTGTAGTGCATAATTAAGAAGTCTTTTTAACGCCCTTGGTCCCTACAGATGAGACGCTGTTACTTAAAAATGGCGTTCCCTTCAAGTGGCGCCCAGGGTATCTGCCTTATTTGCCATACCCTAGGTACGCCTATGCGTTGGGGAACTCCACATCCGGATTGTGAGCTTCTATATGTAGGAATTTTTCGGGAACAGCTGTATTACGTTGGACACAGGAGTTCTCGCCTGATCATTGGAGATAAGCAACGCAACCCCAGCTAGTACTAGCGTGGGTGATCGCCTGCGAACATTAAGGGACTGCTAAGGACCCAAAAATCGTCATAGCAGTGTAGTGCTGTGCCGACTCTGCATTAGAACTATGCAATGGGTGGGGCTCTAATGACCTTTGTAATTGAAGGGCCCTAAAACACCAACGAAACAAAACAAAAACTTGGGAATTTTGCTGATCTACACTTTCCATGTAGTAGGGGCTCTATTCCGGTGCAGTAGGGTCATCGCACATGTTATACGGTCGCGACGGAAGGGGGACTGGGAACCTTTGTTCAGCCCGACAGAAGCGCCAAACTACCTCGATCCAGTATCGAACCTTGGAACCACTGCAGTTGTTTAGCACGCTATTTAGGCGGGTCAGTGTAAGGAAATTACCTGTTCCAATACGAGGTCATGAATAAGCGTCACAGCCTTGAGTTGCAACTTCAAGATGTCAGCTTCATTCTTTCCGAAAAAAGTTGTCAGAATGCTCACCCCACCAAGTTCTAAAAATTTCTAAAAGAAAGTGAACTACGTGTTAGAACCGATAACTTTTTTTTTTTTGGTTATGAAGTTCAAGTAGAATTTCAGATACTTTTTGTGCATACGGGAAGTGACGTAACATGCTCGACAATGCGTACATCACTTTCAAGCGCAGAGCCATGGATGGATCGGTGGCCAGGAGATGGATCAGCTGCTGCATGACGCCACTTTCAACTGCAGACACTTGAACTTTTGGATTGCTTTAGAACAGAAATATCCGGTAACAACTTTAACACTCAAAGCGTCATGTTATACACCAATTTGTTATTACGCAGTAAATTAGCTCTCCAAAAATCGAACTCCAATACATACTTAAGTGCTCTACTAACCCTTCTCCCGCCTATGGCAGAGTGGGGTACCCATTTGTTGGTTTCTTTGTTTCGGTGGTGTTTTAGGGCCCTTCAGCTACAATGGTCGTTAGAACCGCGCCCCCCGGGTAGTTCTAATCCAGAGTGCACAGGCACTACGCTGTCACGACGTTGGACACACCAGATCTCGCCTGGCACGGGTGACCGCTCGGGAACACTGGGTACTACTAGTACCCAAATCGTCGTAACAGCGTAGTGTTTGTACAGACTCTGCATCTGCATTACAACTACGCAGTGGACGGGGCTCTAATGACTTGTTTGTTGGAGTTTAAGGTCCCGTCAACTACAAGGTCATTAGAGACCCGTCCACTGTATAGTTCTAATGTATATACTGCACAGACACTGCACTAATGGGACGATTATTGGGTATTAGCAGTACCCAGCTTTCCCGAGCGACCACCCATGTCAGTACTAACTGGGCTTGCGTTGCTTAACTTCAGTGATCAGACGAGAACTGGTGTGTCCAACGCAAATCGCCGCTCCCGGCTCTAATGACCACAGCAGTTGAAGGGCCCTAAAACACCAACGAAACAAAACCGACTGAAGAAGCCAAACCACCTAGAATGCTGCATGGAACCTGGAATCACCAGATTAAGTCAAAATTGTGCAAAATTAGAAATTTGGCTAATTTACCTCTGCATTGCTGATCCGAGAAGAAATGCTGATGCAGTTCGGAGTTTCTCACTGCTGGAATTCAAAGCAGTCATCGCCAAAGGAATTCCACTCATTTTTGTGAAATCTATAGCATTGTCGTACTGCAGTTAAAAGTTAAAGTGAGTACTTCATTTACATTTTCTACTGTATGAAGGGTGTCAAACTGCCGCCAGCCCGCTGAACTTTTTGTGACAGCAGACCCGACCCCCCCCCCCCGTGGGACTTCATTGTGGCAGCAAACCGTCCTTCGGGACTCTTGGGGAGCGGCTTGTTGCGTTGGACACCGAAGTTGAGCAACGCAACAAAAGCTAGTACTAACATGGGTGGTTGCTTGGGAAAATTGGGTACTGGTAATACCCACAAATCGTCACCATATTGAAGTGTCTGTGCACTAGAACTATGCAGTGGACGGGGCTCTAATGATCTTGTAGCTGAAGGGCCCTAAAACACCAACGAAACAAACGCGGCACTCTAGTGGCAGCAAACCTCCCCGCCGGATTCTTTAATGGCAGCAGAACTCCCTTGTTGACTCTAGTGGCAATAGTCTGCCCCGCCTGACATTAGTGGCAGCAACCTCCCCCCCCCCCGCGGGACCCTTGGGGAGCGGCTTATTGCGTTGGACTAGTCTGATCACTGATGTCAAGCAACGCAATCCCAGCTAGTACTAACATGGGTGGCTGCTTGGGAAAACTGGGTACTGCTTATACTGTACTCAATAATGGTCGCATTAGTGTAGTGTCTGTACAGTCTCTACACTAGAACTACGCATTAAAGGGCGCTGTAATAACCTCGTAGGTGAAGGCAGTGGCGTCACCCGCAGCGGTGACGCCGCTTCTTTTGCTTTGGTGTCACCCCATTTGTCATGGTGCGAGTGGTGTCACCCTGTGCGGCCCGCACCTCCCTTGTGACGCTACTGGCTGAAGGGCCCTAAAACACCAACGAGACAAACAAACGCGGACCTTCACAGTGGCAGCAAACCTCTCCACGGGACGTTTTAGCGAACTGTCCCACTTTAATTTTAATTGTTGAAAAATTGGTCCGCGGCTGAAATAAATTTGACACCCCGTGCCCGAACTTATTAAAGAGGAATGATTTAGGCCTGACTTACCTGATGGACATAATATTCCAATTCGGTAAGAATACCAATTTTTTCTCCTTCACTACTATCCTGCTTGACGTATCGCTCTAAAAGTCCCAACATGATTTCGTTTTCAGTTGTGACGTTGATTTTCAACTTGTCAAACTCTTCTTTAATTTCCTCAATTGATCGAAATGTCCTCGCTCCCGATTTCTGTTGTCATAAAGAGCAGTTTAAAATTGTGTTCTTGTTTGTTCCTAGAGTTTTCACTATCACTACCTGTTCTGCATCCTGAGGTATGTCGTTTGGAATCAATCGAAGGGCCTCTTTTAATTCTTTTACAATCTGCTTATTAAACGTGCGTTTTTCAGTAGAGCTGTCTCCTCCGGGCCGGTCCTGTTCATCCAAAAGTTTGGCTTCTTTTCGACCAGTTTCTAAGTTGATTCTGACGTGAAGTCCTCTCGGAATTCCTTGACCTAACAGTAATACAGTGAAACTTCTGTAATTGGTACACCTGTGGGACCCGGCCAAAGTGTACCCATAAGAAGGGTATAGCAACTCCTAACCATTTTCCCGCTTAGGACAGGGTAGAGTACGCATGTCCTTCTGAATACACATAAGGGTGATACATTGGACAGTGTTTTTCGGCTTTTACATGCAAATGCCATCGAACACCACACAGAACCTCCGTTTTACTTCTCATGGAAGGCGCACTTGGGACATCTTTCAGGCCAGAGACTGAAAGACGCCAACCCACCTCGGTCCAGTATCGAACCTAGAACCACTACGCAGTTAACCAGCACGCTAAACACTGTGCCATCCAGGCGAGATGCACCCATTACAG
This sequence comes from Trigoniulus corallinus, assembly GCA_013389805.1. Lineage (NCBI taxonomy): Eukaryota > Metazoa > Arthropoda > Diplopoda > Spirobolida > Trigoniulidae > Trigoniulus > Trigoniulus corallinus. Next base: position 6,065,999 of record JAAFCE010005724.1, read on the forward strand.
AGGTGGTTTTTCTGAAAATGGTGACAGATATTAGGAGTACCAATAGAGGGGTGTAACAATTGTAGAGGTGTACCGTTTAGAGGGGTAATAATCACAAAGCCCATGGGTGAAAAATTGGTGCCTGAAGAACTACCGATATGCGGAGTGTACCCATAGAGAGGTTTTACTGTAGTTTGATTTAGTACGGGGCTCGACTACGTCAGTGACTCCAGGTGGGTTGCCTTCTTTCTGGCATTTGTTCGGTTCGTTGGTGATTTAGGGCCCTTCAACTGCAAGGTCATTAGAGCCCCGTCCACTGCGTAGTTCTAATTCAGAGACTGCACAGACGCTGCACTGCTGCCACGATTTTTGGGTACCAACGGTACCCAGTTTTGCCAAGAGGCCACCCATGTCAGTACTAACTGGGATTGCGTTGCTTAACTTCAGTGATCAGACGAGAACTGGTGTGTCCAACGCAATAAGCCACCCCATTCTTTCGAGCAAGAGACGGAGAATAAGAGGGGGAGAGGTCCCCAGTGTCACCACTGCGACGAGTAGATCGGGAGCGGCTGTATTACATTGGACACTCCAGTTCACGTCCGATCACCGTTGGAGTTAAGCAGCGTAAACCCAGCTAGTACTAGCATTGGTGAACGCTTGGGAACACTGGGTACTGCTAATACCGAACTCGTCCTAACAGCGTAGTGCCTGTGTAGACTCTGCATTAGAAGTACACAGTGGACGGGTTCTAACGAGCATTTGAGTTGAAGGGCCTCTAAAACCCAAATAAATAAAAAAACGAGTAGATCGGAAAAATTCCCAGGTGTAGGAGCTTGCCGTTTTGCACCGGTAGAGGACACCGATCCCCAACGAGTTAATTTAGGCAAGATCCCTTACGAATCATCATCACCTCCCCATCCCGTCTGCGGCAGGGTCAGATCACGGGGTCCCATGAACATGCTTTCACTGGGGACACCCCAGCCGGGCGTCTGGAGCCCGTAGGAAACACTGGCTGAATCGTCTTTGGAGGGATGCCGGCCTACCCCACTGTTTCAACACCGCATTACCCAACCAAAATAGAAGCTTTTGGCAGGTAAATTAATGGTTTGTTGGTATTGGTATATTGCATGGTGTCTGACGTTTTGCACAATAGCTACAATCAGTGGCGTTACTAGGGTTGGCATCACCCGGTGTGGTGACGCCATGGTGTCCCCCCCCCCTCTCCCGAACAGCAGCTTCTTCTGCTTTAGTGTCACCCCATTTATCATGGTGCGAGTGGTGTCACCCGGTGCCGCCCGCACCCCTAGTAACGCCACTGGCTACAATGCAACAGGAGTCAGGCTCATGCGAAGATCCCTTACGAATCAAAAAACGTAAAAACCCTATCACACCATTGTGACTGGCCTCTGTGGCAACGAGGTAGAGTGCGAGAGTACCGAGTCAGTTTTTCGAGGTTTGATCACCCTTGGGATCCACAGCCATGTGGTGAGTACGATGTCTTTTGCACGTAGAACCCTTACTACATGGAATAAGGGTTCGGTGGAGGAAAATGACATCAAGAGGGTTGCAGCTGGCTAGGTAAAAATACCGTCCGACAGATCACCCATGCGTCCCAGAGGGACAAAACGGGGTACCTGATCCTGCCATAGGTAGAAAAAAGGAGCAGGGTGGTTGTTTGTTGTAACGTGCACTTTCATTCTTTTCTTCACCTATGGCAGGGTCGGATGACCATCTTTGCCCCTCTGAATGGATACATACATAGGCGATCTGTTGGAACGATATTTTTATGCACCCGGCTGCCGTTCAAAGCTGCAACCCAACCCCTATAGTTACTTATCGTCGGTCTACTGTTCGTTGGAGCACCCAACCGAGCTCCTACCCGTGGGAATTTTGCCTCATCAACCTGTCGCATTGTCGCAACCCGACGCAGTACTCAGCACGCGACCTCCGGTATCACCAAAGCAGGTCCAATTTTGACAGATCGCTGGGGAAAAACGTTTTTTTGAGGTTCTTTTCCGATCCCCGAAATTAACACCCGAGGGTTTCCCCATATCTATAAGAAGCACATTTTTTGTGACTGAAGGAAATTTGTTACCTGTTTTGACAGTTTGCCACTCATGAGTCGGTATAAACACCTCCATTTCGTCGTCACTACTGTAGTAGTCAACACGACCGTCGACGTCCTCAGGGTTATTGTTGGTTTCAGTTTCCAAAATTGCTTCATCGTCAGTATCCACTTCCGTTAATGCAGTCCCTGCAAAGAAACCAAAATTTAATTACCATTGCATTTACCTGGAGAATCTCGCCTCGGTGGCACATTGCGTACAGTGCTCGGTAACTAGTGGTTCTAGGTACGATACTGGACCGATGCGGACTGGCTTCTTTCGGGCGAGAGGCCCTAAGTGCGCCTTCATCGGATGAGAAGTAAAACCGAGGTTCTTTGTGGTGTATGATGGCATTAGCAGGCAAAAGAACCCTCTCTACTATGCAACGGGTAGATGAGGCAACATTTCTAGGTGGGGCTCCGTGGGTGCCCCAATCAACAGTAGACCGACGATAAATAAAGCATTGGGAGTTGCAGCTTTGGTCGGCAGCCGACTTCGGAAAAGCACCGTCCACTATATCACCCTTGTGTCCATTCAGAGGGACAAGGTGCAGCGCCGGCCTTACGAAGTCAGAGGCCTAGAGCAAGTACAAAGTGAGAGGCGCTGGACAAGTAGAATTTGGGCGGCACAGTCGTCCACCTTCCCTGTTGAAGTTTTGTCAGTATCTTATTACAAAATATATTCTACAGATGTCAAAGTTGCCTTTATTTAGCAGGAGGCCCTGGCGGCCGGTTTTCCTTGTTTTGTGGGTGTTTTAGGGCCCTTCAACTGCAAGATCATTAGGGCCCCTTCCACTGTGTAGTTCTAATGAGAAGGCTGCACAGACACTAAACTAATTCTACGGCTGCTGGGGTATTAGCAGTACCAAGTTTTCCGAAGCGGCCACCCATGTTAGTACTAGCTGGGGTTGCGTTGCTTAACTTCAGTGATCGGACGAGAACTGGTGTGTCCAACGAAATAAACCGCTCCCCCTTCTTTCTGTGTGTCTCTCTCTCCTTCTGTCTGCCCCTCGCACGCATTCTCCTCTCCTTTATTTCTCCCTCTTTTTCTGTCTTTCTTATTATCAATCTGTCACCCCAACGAGAAGTGATGTGTCGAACGCAATACAGCTGCTCCCCTTAAGGCGGGCCGTGACAAGATGGGTACTAGACCCTGCCATAGGCGGGGAAAAGGTTAGGAGTTGCTTTGCTTGCATTTACAGTACCTGGAGAACCAACCTCTCTTTACACTCCTCATGCTACGTATTTTCAACCCCGAAATTTAAGTTACCTGGAGGGTTTTAACGTGAATGTTTCTCAAACTTGAAATGCTGTTCTACTTAACGATATATTGTGGCCATTAAATGAGAAACATAAAGCAGTTAATTTCAAACTGAATTACGAACATTCTCACAACTTTGGATTCTCAATATAAAAACTTACCCGGTTCAGCCATGACATTCTTGGAACACAGCAAATAGAACGTGAAAGCAAACCTCAACATATTTGTAATCATAATGCATAATATCGTCTGTACCACAGTTGGGTTTCACTAAACTCAATTTATTCTACTTCTTGAAATATTCTAGAACATTCATCGATGCAGAAGTTATATTTATATCGTTATATTGCAGACGACAACAAACCAGAAAACGACAAGTGGAAGTGCACAAGCACTAGCGCCATCATGCAGTGACGTTGCGAAGAACACGCTTCGAATGTTGACAGGTGCATTTTAGGAATGATGAGGATTCATGGCCTGAGGTGAAGGAAATGTGATGTAAGTGAATGAAATATCATCAATTCGGTATCCTCTTACGAGTTGATTTTCACCTTAAATGATTAGGGTTCATGTAACCCAGATTTTGATAGCCCTAAAGCTCAAGCAGACGATTTTGGAGCGTTGCTGGATCATCATCATACCCTTATCCCACCTGAAGCAGGTGTTGGGCCTTCAGGGGTTCAGGCGAATAAGTGCCCCTGCCCAACGATCCTCAGGTTCCTTCGTGGATGTACACGGTATAGAAATGATTGGGTTAGCTTCTTCTTAGAATTCGTGTTGCCCCTATATGTGTCTTCCCCTCCCTTTTCTTCCTGTAGATAGGGTTCTAATTATCACAATGATTCCTTCACTTCATACAATGTAACATCAAACATTCAATTTAGTTTATTAATTCAGACAAATAAACAAAACAAAGAACAAAAAATCAATCAAAACAAGAATGTAATGTTGCTTTTCTCCCCCCCACCTTAGCTAAGGTTTCTATGTGAATACAATAATAAATTCTTTTAAGATCTTCTGAGACCTAAAAATGCATATATGTTATAATCATTAAATATAACTAAAGTCAATATACTTTCAAAACACAAATAAACAAAGAATTAGATTAATATTTCCTGTAGAAGTGCTAGAAAGGAAGAAAAAAAAATAATAATTGGAGTTTTTATTATAAATTCAGCAAGTTTCTCTTTTCTTTTTTCTTCTCCACTTCTTCATTCTTGTGAAGGTTGGATAACTTCTCCTTAACATTTCTTTTGATAGGGACTTCTACTAAATAATAAGGAAAAAGTTTTTTCCTACCTCGGTGCTTCACTGTGGTGTCTGGCAGCGTTGGTCGGTATCCCTGGGATATGAAATGGCTGCTTCACGCTGTTTTGCTGGTAAGTAGTTTTAACTGTTTTCTTCTTCGTTTTTCTTTTTTAGTAGGTATCCTTATAGGCGTTGATGGGAAAATATTATTGTCCTTATCTCCTAGGGTATTTAGTCCAGTTGTTTATTTGGTGAACGTTGCAAGTTTTAGTGTTTTTCACACACACACATGAGGTCACACGTTTTGCCGAGTGGATCCACAGTATAAACAGCTGATCGTTGCTTGGTAAGTTTGTAGAAGTAAGTCCTTCAGTCCTTAAGTCCTTTAGTTGGTTGTAGTATTAAGTCCTTCAGAAGTTGTGTTCTTTCCTGTTCTTTTTGTTGAATTTACTTGTTGTAGTTTAGTTACTTGTTGAATGCGATAATCCATTAATCCATGTGTCTGCTAGCTTGTTGTTTGGAGTTCTGTCTCTTCCACATTTTGTTAGATCTATTTATAATTTACTAACACAATACAATATTTAAAAATACCTAGGTAACCCAACACAGGGTTGTGCATGTGTTATGTTTTCCTATTGTTGAAATCTGGGAATCCTATTTGCCTACATTGTTATGCGTTAGGTCTCCAGTGTATTTGGGGTATTTTATTGGAGAACCTTTTGTTTAGTAAAGAATAAGTGCATTGTGTACTTGAATTTTAATTCTTCCATTATTCATTTTCTTCGTAATTTTTAATTGTTTTTCTTTTTGCAGGTACTCACAGGTAAGGTTGCAATTTTTATTATTTAGGGGTTTTAGGGCATCTCAATATTTGGGGGGTCTAGGGGCCTAACAAATATTTGGGGGTCAAGGGCCTAACACAGGGTAGGGGCAGATCAGAGAGAGCACTTCAAAAATGTGCGCTTCAAATATTTTTAAAAACAGTAGAACCTCCAAAGTTGACCACCCCTATATGTTGACCAAATTTTGGTAATCCTACAGTTTAGTGGTCCAAATGAAATGTTCGTTAGGTGGTGTGCACTACCACCGCTTGACGATAATTTCATTGCCGATCATTGTTGCAGGTGATTTCCCGTTGCCACCGCTTCACGAGACATATGCCTAGTTCCATATCACCGTACTTCAACGCTAATCACGTCGCCACTGATGACGTTTTGATGACGTTTTGTGCTAGTGCATTATGAAGGACCGCCAGCGCAATTCCTAAAGTGCAGCACTTTATTTGGAGTCACCACATGCTGCCGTCATGTCTTACATTATCCTCCGCCATTTTTGAAGCAGACAGCTCAACCGCCAGCCAATCAGAATGCAGCGTGACGTGCAGGACGCTATGTGAGTTGACCAATGGTCAACTCAACTACCATCCCACATAGCTGCTCTGCAACACCCCAAGTAGCAGTGTGACGTCACCATTTTTTGTGCTGTGTCGTCTGATTCAACGGTAAAAGTGTTAGCACATGGGTATACGGAACCAGGCATTACATTTACACTTATTTTTTATTATACAGCACTAATTGAGAGATCGTTACTGAATAAAATGGATACATACTGTATTTGACAATTCCAATTTGCAGGCTTTGTGATTTCACGTTATTGAAATAGTTTTTGAATAAGATGAACACATATGTGACAATTCGTAGAGCCAGATCATAGGCGATAATTGTCACACGTGATTTCACGTTATTGATAGTTAATGAATATCATGGGCACATGTGACAATTCGAATTTGTTGTAAAATTCATCAAACGATTGCCAGCCTGGCAGACATCGTGCACCATTCTGCTCTGAAAAATTCTGCTTTGCAGGCATTTGCATGTAAAGAGGGCCAGGCACGTCGCCAGGCAGACGTTGTGCACTATGGTGCTCTGCAAATGCTTCTCTGCAGGCAATTGCATGTAACAGGTGCAGGCCAGGCAGACGTCGTGCTCCATGCTGCTCTGCAGCCAAATGCATATAAACAGGCCCAGGCACCTAGCCAGTCAGACATCATGCACTATGGTGCTCTGCAAATGCTGTTCTGAGGGCATTTGTAAAGTTGTGAAGTTAGTGCAGCATTAGTATGAATTGTCACATGTGTCCATCATATTCATTAACTATCAATAACGTGAAATCACGTGTGACAATTATCACCTATGATCGGACTCTACGAATTGTCACTTATGTATTCATGTTATTCAAAAACTATGTCAATAACGTGAAATCACAAAGCCTACAAATTGGAAATAAGTGTAAATGTATGTCTTGTGAAGCAGTGGCAATGGGAAATCACCTGCAACAATGATCGGCAATGAAATTATCATCAAGCGGTAGTAGTGTGTGCCACCTAACGAACATTTCATTTGGACCACTAAACTATAGGATTACCCAAATTTTCACAGAATGGATGTGCACCACATTAATTAATGGATGACCAACCTCCCCATGTTGACCACCTCTGTAAGTTGTATGTTGACCACTATGACTGTGACACATGATATTGATTTAACCTCCATAAGTTGACCCCTTGTCTCCCTTGTGCCTGACAAGAGCCTTGTCAAGGCTGACAAATACAAGATTGCTTAGCACTAGCTCTTCTTTGGGAAAGCTAAAGAAATTAGTGATTGGTAAGTCAGCAAATTCATGTGCATTTAAGAAATTGAAGACCACCCTGTAGCATGCAGTCAAACAAATGTGCATGGATGTGTTAGGCCCTAGACCCCCCAAAATAGTAAAATGAACCCTTACCTGCACTTTGTATATCCACATTCCAGTCTACCATATACCTGCAAAATGTAAACAATAAGATATAGCAAGAAAACGATTAACAATAAAAGATTTTTAATCCAAAAACAATGACCTTCTTCTGTTACACATACTTCCCATGCTTAGACAAAAGATTCTAAATCAAGATTCCCTTGGAGGTATTAGACACCTATACATTAACAATGCTAGAGAACAGGATCCTGGATTTGGGACAATAGAAGGAAATATCACATGCTAATGCACACACAAACAAATACCAAACCCTGGGTCAGGTTCCCTAGCCAATTGCAAGTGTGTTTCAAAATTTCAAGATTATAAATACCATCAGATAAGGCAAGACAACAGCACATGCAGAACAAGCCAGTGAAGAAGCTATCTTGGACCTATGCTATACAGACTTGCTAACAACAAATAGTGAGTTGCTCACCAAACCCAGAGACTTTTTTAACTACAAACTGCTAGGACAATTACAAATTACAAGGACTTCACCATCCAATTGAAATTTAAACAAACAAAATGGACTTACCAAACTGGATAACCAGTGAAGTGTTGGGTACAAGTGTTGTGTCAGAAACATTCAACATCCAGTGCTGTGTCATATACCTCTTCAGAAAAAAAAATCAACCAAAATAAAAACAATCACTTCCTGAGGGAAAAACAAAATAAATTAGAAGCATCAACAACCTCACCATGCCAACGAAGACAACTATAAGAATTCAAAATCACCACTTACCGGAGGAATCAGCTGGAAGCAGCAGCCATCTTGCATCGTGGTGAAGCCAACCAGTGCTGCCAGATGCCACACATCAGCAGTACACCAATGAGGTAGGGAAAATCGTTTTCCTTTCTTTTTAATCCATATTCCTAAAATGGAGATAACATTAAGAATTCCACCATCACAGCAAAGAAAAAAGAAGAAAAAAAAACAAAAGCCCCACCATTTTTATTGGTCCTTTGGAGTATTAAGCATTACATGTTAACAAAATAAAGACTTCAGATATTGTTTAAAATTTTTTCTTTTCCAGCTTACAAGACTAACCATTAAATCAGAGCCATAATAATTGTATTGTTTTATGTTATTTAGCAAGAGTAGGACAACTGATAAATTTGATATTGCTTTTGTAAGTGGATAATCTGTGAGTAGGAATTGATGAAACTTCCACCATTGATGTTTGTTCAAATTTAATGTACTTGTTGTACTTGCCTGGCCTTAGCTAAGGTGGGGGTGTGAAATTATTCTTTTATTTTTCTTTTGATTATATTGAGATTACTGTTTACATATAAATATATACCTATATATCACCATACAATAAAAATCTATGGTGACAATCTATCATTTGTGACACACTATATATTTACATGTATTTTTCTTTAGTATAGTTGTATTGGTATAGGAATTATAGAAGTGGGAAGGGAAAACATACACACAGGGGCAGCTACACACTCAATGAGGATGTTATCTGGGTAATTACTAATCCATGTACATCCGCAAAGGAACCTAAAAACCGTTGGGCAGGGGTAAATATCTGAAGGACAAGGTTATTCATTCACCTGAACCCCTGAACAGCCCAACAGATGACTGCTGCCCTGTTTGAAGACAGGTAAGGGGTGTGGATCAAGAAATGATCTATCTTACTAATAGTAGACAACTGCCCTGCTGAACTGCAAGTCAGTCACTTGACAAATTTGACACTTAACTTTTTTCCAAATGCAACCTCAAGGATCCAACCTCTTGACAAAGGTGTTATCAAATCATTCAAAGTGTTTTACTAAGCCCAGCTCCTGAAGTGGATTATTGGTAAAACACGTGTCACCAGCCTGTGGAAACAGCTTCATTTGCTGCATCCATTAATGCTCTGGGTGCTGTCCTTTGGATAATTCTGCTTGGAAACAATTTAACCAGAAACAATGTTGACATGTTTTAGGAAAGTTGGATTTATCACAAACCATCAGACAACATTTTGGCCTCATCATACAGCCCATCTTCCTTGGCAGAATTTTAAAGAGTAGCCTTTGAAAATATTGTTGAAATGGGTAATGAAGTGTAAACCTCTAATGAATCTGATGCAGCTAACTGCTGGGGGGGGGGCATAACCCCCAACTACCAGATCAATGGCATTGGGGGCTAGCTATGCCAATCCACTAGAAGTAATAGTGTTGATTATGTAGCATTTCATACAGTTGTATCCAATAAAAGCAATAATACCCATGTATCAGTACAGTACACCTAGTTCTCCATAAGTTGACCACCTCCCTATGTTGACCACTTTTCTTCCGCCCTTGGGTGGTCAACGTACAGAGGTTCTACTGTATTCAGAATCCCTCAATACAAATCTAGCTAGCAATTACAATAGGTCCTCTACTGTCCCAGACTGCAGATTGGACTGGCAATAAACTGTAGAAATGGGAATAGCAAATGCAAAAATGCTTCATCAGTTGCAAAGTTGAATTGTGCATCAGTTTAAATATGCGCCTCAATGGGGCGCTGAGGAGGGAGCAATTACTGCATTGCTCCCCTCTATGGATCCACCCCAGAAGCAGAGTCGTGTCTGCGAGTTGTAGCCGCAGAACCGGCCCAAACATTTGAGGGGCGGGGATCAAAAATATTTTGCGGGGCCTTTTGTAAGGAAAAACCCCTTTCTCGGTGGCACAGTGGGTAGCATGCTTGATAACTGTGTTAATGGTTCTAGATTTGATACTGGACTGAGGTGGACTGGCTTATGTCGGGTGAGAGAGAGATAGGGGGACCCCGAGTACGCCTTCCTTCAGATAAGCATTGGGGTTGCACCTTTGGTCGGCAACCGATTGCGGAAAAACACTGTTCAACATATCTCCCTTGTGTCCATTCAGAGGGACAAGATGGGTACCCGATGCTGCCATAGGCGGGAAAAGGGTTAGGAGTTGCTTTTGTAGGGACAAACATTTTACATTTTCATGAGGCACTGGGCCTGGTTCTGTGAACATGCAGAACCCGCGTCGCACCTGCTCCCTACCCCACTAATTCCCTGTCCACCCTCACTCATTGAACACACCAGTTTTCATCTGATCAGTGATCACTGAATTTAAACACCGCAACCCCAATTAGTACTATAGTGCTCGCCACGAAAGATGACGCATGGGAGGTAGAAGGTCGGAAAGTTCACTACAAAATTAGGGGGTTTGAAAAAGGTCAAATGGCATTCTTCATTCAGTAATAGCAAGTGCAACTTTAATGTTTTCCCTATCTTTTGAAGAGGACTCATCCTTTGCCTCCCATCAATGTGTCAACTTTCGTGGCGAGCACTATAGCATGGGTGTCCGCTGGGGATACTGGGTACTGCTGAAACCCAAAGTCGTCGAACAGCGTGGTGTGTGTGTGTAGATTGCATTAGAACTACACAGTGGACAGGGCTCTAATGACCGTTGTAGTTGAAGGGCCCTAAAACACCAAGTTAATCAAATACATCGTCTCCGCGATGTTTTGTCTGTTCTGGTCATCCCACTCATGCACCGCAGCATTCTCTTCTTGGCTACCTGCATTCTGTTAACGTTGCTCTTCCTCACTGCCCAACACTCTGATAGCCTAACCGTTGCCCTGTTAAACTACACTTTCACCTTTATTGGGACACTCCAATCACACAGGACTCCACTTGAGTGGTGTTTAGAGAGCAGATAGAATTAGGAATGAAAATATTAAGCGCAACGTATAGGCGGGGGCATTGCGGAAAAGATGAGAGAATAGATTGCGGTGATATGGGCATGTGATGAGCAAAGAGGAAGAGGAGCTCGTCAGGTGCTGTACAGCAGGGGTGTCAAAACGGTTCCCCGCGGGGTTAAAGTTTCTGCATAAGAACTATGCTGTGGACGGGGCTCTAACGACTTTGTAGTTGAAGGGCCCTAAAACACCAACAAATAAACCAATTAGAGAGGTTTCACTGGACTACCAATGTGGCCCTCGGGGTATCCCCAGTTTAACGTGGTTGGGAGCACCTGGGGCAGGAGAAGACCTAAACAGACGTTGGGACGAGGTTTTTCGTAAGGATATGGTAGCGTGGACGCGGAGTGGAGTGGAGGGCTAGAACCCGGAGACTCGACCCTCACACAGGAGGGACCCTCACATCATTATGCATTGGAGATGTCGTACACAACCGGACATCACTAGCACCACCTTCAAGGAGATTGAGTTGAGTCTTTGTCTCACTAGATGGCGTGATTTTCTCACCATTTAACTTCGACGCGGGAAATATTTAAATTAGTATTTGTTCGATTGCATCGTAGTGAAGTTTTATTGTTTTTCGTTTGAAATCGGTTATAATGTCACGGGAGTATATTTGGAGTAAGCATATTTAATATTATTTTAACATTCTAGCGTATCACAATTGTTACACAATAATTGTTGGCCTAATTGTTTTATCATTTCTTGACACGTCGCTGTTATGTGGTGAAAATGGGATTTACGTAGTGCATGTGTCGTTGCCTGTCGTTGAATTCATTTGTCAACTTGTTACCTCAATAATTTTCATGCGGTTGTCATTTATTATTAATTGGCAGGTTGTGAATTAAATTCGTCAAATAAAGAATATGCTTGGGAGATAGATGAAGAGCCTTCGGACGATAAAGACGAACATGACACTGGTCTCCTTTATAGCCTGCTGCTGAAACAAGTTAGTGTTCTGTTTTTCCAAGTTTCGAAACAAATAAGTTTTAACATGAATCTCATTTATTCATCATAATCATCGTATCGTTACCCCGCCTGTGGCAGGGTCGGGTCTGCGAGTTCTAGCCCTCTACCCCCGTCTATCCCACCAGGCCCGCGCCCACCCGACGCACTACCATATCCTTGGAGGCATCGCTAGGGTTGGCGAAAAAGAGCAGCTCTGTCTGGTGTGTAGCCCCTTTTGTCATGGTGCGAGTGGTGTTACTCGGTGCGGCCCGCACCCCCAAGTGACGCCACTGCATGTCATTACAGACAACTTGCCCCGACGTCTGCTTCGGTCTCCCCCTGCCCGGGTGCTTCCAACCACCTGCATTCCTGTCCAGCCAAGTTGCGTTGGACACACCGGTTCTCGTGAGATCGCTGAAGTTAAGCAGCGCAAGCCCATGTTACTACCAACATGGGTGGTTGGTAAAGAACGTTGGATGCTGCAAATTTCCCTACGTTCTCTACACATACCTTCTCATCTCCCGCGAGCAGCCTCCTAAGGGTTCGGCCTGTTATGGCTGCTTGGCTTACTCCCCAACCCATAAAATTAATCAAATCAACACCTAATGAGCTTCTCCTCCCTTCTTCTCATTGTGTCCATACCGCCTCAACCTACTCTCATTTTTCCCGTGATGTCTCCCCACCACCAGGCTACCTCTAACATTCAGTACTCATTCCTAACTCAATCAGCTCTTGAAACCCCTCTCTATTGATCATGATTTTGAAATTATTTTTCTTGTTAAATATCGTTCATCCAGTGCGGTAGGCATGCTCCCCCCTCACAGAGAGGTGTCGGCTTATTGTGTTGGACGCACCAGTTCTCGTCTGATGACTGGAGTTAAGCAACGCAACCCCAGCTAGGACTGAAATGGGTGGCCGCTTGGGAGAACTGGGTACCGCTAATACCCAAGAATCGTCGCATTAGTGTAGTGTCTGTGCAGTCTGCATTAGTGCTACTAAAACACCAACAAACGAATGAACCCCCAGACAACTCGGCCAATATTCCTTCGGGTTCCAGACGCCTGGCTGGGGTGCCCACAGTCAGAACATATTCAGAAAGAGTAAGTGCAGATGTTAGATTAGGGACGTGGAGTGTGACGATCCTCACTAGCAAGTGGGAACAGGTTGTCCGTAAGGATATGGTAGTGTGTGGGGTGGACGGGGTCCTAGTGGGAGATAGACAGGAGTGGAGGGCTAGACCCCACGGACCCGACCCTGCCATAGGCGGGATAAGGGGATGATGTTGATGTTAAATATCGTTAATCATCATCTTATTTTTTAGCAACCGTTATAAGGAGCGAGAAATTAATTTTGTGAAAGAAATATGTTACTTCTTTCCGAAGAAAAAATGTTCATTTATGTCATAAAGTTGTCTTGTTCTTATTTTGATCATACAATTAATTTCTGCAGGCTGTTTTAGGTCATAATGCCTCATCTGGTGAAGAAAATATTGTGGAACTTGAATCCGTTGGATATATGGGGACTACTTTTAAATACCCCTTATTGAGATTAAAAAATGGACTCACTAGTCAAGTAAGTTTACTTATTCAGAAATTCTGTTAAAGTATCGAGAGTGCAATATTAATTTTCCGATATATTTTAGTGCCATTTGGACATTCTTCTATCGCATCCAGGCAGCAAGATCCGTCTTATTCAAGGCAGTGGTCCCGTATATATCTGGGGACAGCAACTAATTGGTAAATAGCAACATTTGTAGACGTACATTAATAATGGGTCAACATTGATATAACTTTCTTTGAGTCGGCAAATGGAGGACTCATCGGGGGAGCGGAGTATTGCGTTGGACACACCAGTTCTCGTCTGATCACTGAAGTTAAGCTACGCAACTCCAGCTAGTACTACCATGGGTGGCCGCTTGGGAAAACTGGGTACTGCCAATACCCAAAAATCGTCGCATTAGTGCAGTTTCTGCATTAGAATTACACAGTAGACGGGGCTGTAATGACCTTTGTAGTTGAAGGGCCCTAAAACACCAACAAAAGCAGGAACCATTCTGGTCGAAATGAGTGACTTCTTCTGGCGAGAAGGAAGGGGATCCCTAGTTACCCTGTCACCTAGCTATCCTTTCTACGTGACGTAGATGAGAGAAATTCCTAGGTACAGTGATTCGCCCTCCCTTGTCAAAAGAGGCCGACGTTAAATTGCCAAAAAAGGAGATAGTTGACCAGTTGCACATCATTCTTTTTTGCTGTAGCAGTATGTAGAATAGTAATTTTCATCTGATGTTCTGTGAGAATATTTAGAGATCACTAATTATATAATTTTTGAAAGAAGTCCAAAGCGCTACTGTGACTTCCAGGTTTAATACTGGATCAAGGTAGGTTGGCCTTTTTAGGGGAGAGACAGAAAGAAAAAAGTTGCCATGGGCCTGTGTACGATTTAATTTGAATGTGGAACAACCCTTGTTACTATTTTACTATGCTATGCTAACGGGTTGGGGAGTAAGCCAAGCAGCCATAACAGGCCGAACCCTTAGGAGGCTGCTCGCGGGTGATGAGGAGGTAGGAGAGGGGAAATCTACAGCACCCAACGTTCATTACCAACCACCCGTGTTGGTACTAACGTGGGTTTGCGTTGCTTAACTTCAGTGATCTTACGAGAACTGGTGTGTCCAACGCAACTGGGCCGCACTCACGTGAAAATCGACAAAATTTTCAGGTGTGGAGCTTTAGCCTTTTGACATCAGTGGAGGAAATGAGCTTCAGGGTATAAAATAAGCCAATGATGCATCAGCATGGGGCTTACGGCATTAAGTTTGCAGCTGGTATGGGCATGTGATGAGAAGAGGGGAGGAGGAGCTTATTAGGTCCATTATGGGAATGTTTGTGATCGGAGGCACCAGGAGTAGGGCAAAACCGAAACAGACGTTGAAGTAGGCTGTACAAAAAAACGCGTTAGCATGCGGTGCGCATGGAGGCCTAGTGGGAGATAGGTGAGAGTGCAGGATTAAGAACCTGCCTCAGGCGTGTTAGGGATGAGATGCTGATGACTGAGCGGCCGTATTGCATTGGACACACCAGTTCTCGTCTGATCGCTGAAGTTAAGCAACGCAACCCCAGATAGTACTGACATGAGTGGCCGCTTGGGAAAACTGGGTACCGGTAATAGCAGAAAATCGTGCGTTAGTATAGTGTCTGGGCCGGCTCTGCATTAGAACTACGCAGTGGACGGGGCTCTAATTCTGAAATGTTACTTGAAAGAACTTGGTGACGACGAGGATTATGATGAGCAGAATGAAGATGAAGAAGGCAGTGAAGAGGATGAGGATAATATGGAAGAAGAATCCATGGCAGAAGAGATCACAGACTTGAAGGAAGATCAAGAGAAATTTATTGGAGATCAGTCAAGAAAACGTGGACCAATTAGTGCTCATTCTAGAGCGAAAAAGGTAATAAGGAAGAATCGCGTTTGGAATTTTTGGTGCCTAATGTCTGTTGT
The DNA here is from genome assembly GCA_013389805.1 of Trigoniulus corallinus. NCBI lineage: Eukaryota > Metazoa > Arthropoda > Diplopoda > Spirobolida > Trigoniulidae > Trigoniulus > Trigoniulus corallinus. The sequence continues at coordinate 6,081,533 of JAAFCE010005724.1, forward strand.
ACCTCATACTGTTTTTTTTCCTAAGATGCAGAAGTTAGACGTAACAGTGGAAGGAGAAAGCGAAGAGGTGACTGGATTAAATACTGCAGTAGATTATGAGACAAGCTAACATTACATCCCTTAACTCATGGCATAGAGTAGGGGCCCGCGCAATCGATGTAGTATACGCGGATTGCCAATCAGACGCGTAATGAGACGGGGACAGTTGCCCCCGGGTGCAGTTGCAAGGGAGGGAGCCGTGGGTACTGCGTGCCCCTCATGACAACGCTTATGTTATCAATGTGGCCCTCGGGATACCCCGAGTTGTCATGCTTGGAAAGCGGCTTATTGCGTTGGACACGCCAGTTCTCGTCTGAACACTGAGGTTAAGCAACGCAACCCCAGCTGGTACTGACATGGGTGGCCGCTTGGGAAAACTGTGTACTGCTAATACCCAAAAAATCGTCTCATGTTTGTAGTGTGTGTGCAGTCTCTGCATTAGAACTATGCAGTCGACGGGGCTCTAATGACCTTGTAGTTGAAGGGCCCGAAAACACCAACAAACCAATAACCAAAACTAACATGGGTGGCCGCTTGGGAAAACTGGGTACTGCTAATGCCCAATAATCGTCGCATTAGTGTAGTGTCTGTGCAGTTTCTGCACTAGGACTATGCAGTGGACGGGGCTCTAATGACGTTGTAGTTGAGGTACCCAAAAATACCAACGAAACAAAAATTGACATGCCTGACTTAACTGATATATGATTTTCTTTGAGCAGAACATTGAGAAAGAAGATACGAAACCTAAACGCAAAGAACTTCATGTAGATGAAGAAGAAGAACAAAGAACGCCAAGAAGGTAATTAAGTGATGGGGTGACTTGCTGTCCACTTGTCCTGCATTGGCACACGAGATACTCATCTGTTGCTGGCTCTGACTGACCAAATTACTGCTGACAAATCGAGTTGTTTTAGGACCGATTGGGGACCATGTACGGATGGTATCCGTCCTGACTAAATCAATCACCTTAAAGTACTTTTTCGCAAGATTAGGGCCAGATGTGATTCCTTTCTGGGTGTGGCAGTAATACTACCTGATGAGCTGTTAGGGACATCCGCATAGTCCGTATCAGTCAGGACTGCTGTTACTGGAAATTATACTTGGAGTAACCTGTCAAAAGAAGTTTGCAAGGTGTACGTCACATCTCACGCAAGGTTGGCGAAATATGCCTCGCTTACTAAATTTAATTTGAAATGCGTTTGTCTTAATTTCAACCCCAGTGGGCCGCAGAGAGATAAGAAAACCTCACCGAGGCTTACTGACGGGATCTCAGATTTGCATAACATTTCATGGACTGAAGCTCGTCTCAATCGAAAGTATGATCAGGAAATGAGGTTACGAATGTGCAGTCTCTGCATTAGAACTACACAATGCACGGGGCTCTAATGACCTTGTAGTTGAAGAGCCCTAAAACCCCAAAGAAATAACAGGAGTAAAGCAACGCAACCCCAGCTAGTCTTAGCATGGGTGACCGCTTGGGAACCCTAAGTACTGCTAATACCCAAACCGTGGCATCATCGTAGTGTCTGTGCAGACTGAGTTGCAGTGACCTGGGCTGTAAAGTGAGCGGCTTAACGCGCTGGACACACCAGTTCTCGTCTGATCACTGGAGTTAAGCGACGCAACCCCAGCTACGACTGACATGGGTGGGCGCTTGAGAATACTGGGTACCGCTAATGCCCAAAAGATCGTCGCATTAGTGTAGTGTCTGGGCAGTCTGCATTAGAACTACGCAGTGGACGGGTTTCTAATGACCATGTAGTTGAAAGGCCCTAAAACACCAACGAACAGACCTTAGAACTATGCAGTGACCATTGTAGTTGAAGGGTCCTAAAATACCAACGAAACCAAATCGAAGTGACATGGGGGCACCTTGGTCAAGGGAAGACCAAAGCAGATGTGGAGCAAGCTGTACAAAGAGATAATTAGTGTGTCGGGTGGATAGGGACCTGGTGGAAGATGGGCGGAGAGTGGAGTGCCAGAACCCGCACACCCGACTCTGCCATAGGTGGGATAAGAGGATGATGATGAATGGCAACTAATTAGTAATGTGGACTCGTATTTATTTTCTAATTAGGGGAAAGAAAAGTGAACAGGCAGCCATAGCCACTGGCAAAGTAAGTTTGTTTGAGATGTTTGATAAAAAGCAATTTGTAATATCTTTAGTGTTTTGGTAAATAAATTATTGGGGTAATTATGGTTTTATTAGGGAACAAAAGCATCCAGATCTAAGAAGACGGCTTAAAAATCAAAATAGGATATTTTTAAATTACGTTAGAAAATGAAAATCGTGTACCAAACGAAAATCGTTTATCGGTTAGTTATTTGTTTAAGAATGATATTCGAATGTTAGAGTTCTGACATTGTCTTTCAATAAATCTCGTACCTAATATAAACTCGGTGTCGGATCACAAATGTATTCTCCTGCTCCCTATGACTGGGAGAGTGGTTTATTGCGTTGCACACACCAGTTCTTCTCTGATCAGGGAAGTTAAGCAGCGCAACCCCAGCTAGTACTTACGTGGGTGGCTGCTTGAGAAAATTGGGTACCGCTAATACCCAAAAATCGTCCCATTAGTGTAGTGTCTGTGCAGTCTGCATTACAGCTACGCAGTGGACCGGGCTCGAATGATATTGTAATTGAAAGGCCCTAAAAGTCATGATCCTGACTCCTGTTGCATTATAGTTATTGTGCGATGGGTCAGACAACATGCAATATTGTAACCAACAAAGCATTATTTTACCTGCCAAAAATTTCTATTTTGGTTGTATAATGTAGTGTTGGAACAGTGGGGTAGGCCGGCATCCCCCACAATCAACTTAGCCAATATTTCCTGCGGGTTCCAGGCGCCTGGCTGGGATGCCCCCAGTCAGAGCATGTTCATTGGACCCCGACCCTGCCACAGGCGGGATAAGTGTGTGATGATTGATTGAAGGGCCTTAAAACACCAACGAACCAAACCCCCTGAATAGACACAGGGTGATATTTTGGACGGTGTTTTTCCGCAGCCGTCTGCCGATCAGAGCATTCCATTTTGTCCCATCTGCCCAGTGTGTAGTAGAGAGGTTTCACTTATGTACGAATATTGGTTGGCGTACTTCATCGCGCTTCTACACCGGGGAATTTGGTATCATCTGCTTGCTGCGTTGTACAGAGGGTTCTTTTCCGTGCAGTGGTGACATCGTACACCAAACGGGACCTCTGTTTTACTTCTCATCCGAAGGAAGGCACGCTCGGAGCTTCTCTTGCTAAAAAGAAGCCAACCCACTTCGATCCAGTATCAAACCTGGAGCAACTGGTGCAGTCAATCGAGCACGCTACCTATTTCGTCACCGTGGCAGGTCTTTTGGAGGTGAAAGGTAAGGGCGAATAATGAAGAGAGGACTTCTGGATGATGACTTAACATGACTGACTACTTTGCCTTCTGGTTCATGCAGTAGCGGTGATATTAAAAAATTTGATTGCTTTTTAATTTTGTCACATTTTTACTCTATGCTTGACTAACTACCACCAACCTTCATGAAGCGGTGAATTGCATTGGACACACCAGTTCTCGACTGATCACTGAAGTTGAGTAACGCAAGCATAGTTAGTACGGACATGGATGGTCGCTCGGGAAAGCTGGGTGCTGCTAATACCCAATAATCGTCGCATTCGTGTAGTGTCTATGCAGTGGACGGGTCTCTAATGACCTTGTAGTTGACGGGACGTTAACAACAACCAACCTTGATGGCGCAGGCGGTAGCATGCTTGATTAGTGTCAGTGGTTCGATACTGGATCGAGCTGGGTTGAGCTCTTTTGGGCAAGAGATAGGCCTGAGTGCGCCTTTTGTCGGATGAGAAGTAAAACCAAGGTTCCGTGTGGTGGACGATGTCATTTACATGTAAAACAACCCTCTCTACTTATCAACAGGTAGATGTGGCCTAATTCCCAATGAACAGTAGACCAACGATAAATAAGCATAGCGGCTGCACGGTTGGTCGACAGCCGGTGTCACACGTCAGTGTCCGCTTTTACGTCAAAGTGTCCCGGCCGTTTTCCATTTTACCTGATTAGGTTTTTTTTGGTTCGTTGGTGTTTTAGGGCAAAATTGTTGCCAAAATCAAGTATTTTTATGAATAAACCATATTGTTGTAAATTGCAACTTGAGTGTGGTGACGTTGAGGCCAGGCAGATGGAAAGCAGAATTGAAATTTTTCTGTGTCTAGAAAAATGAGATTCGTACAAATAGAATATTCGTGGCTACACGAAATCATTCACAGAATCGATATGTTTCTTGTTCGCGGGGGACCGAAAATAGAGATCATTGTAATGATATATACCAAAGACAATTCATCACCTTCCTCTTTCACCTCAATCGCTACGTAATATTAATAACCAGGTAAAATGGAAAGCGTACACCAAAAATGGATGAGCATTGCATTATCTACGACAGTGGTTCTCAATGCGTGTTCTGCAAAGAAATTAAATGCAGAAATAAAGGCGTTGGAAAAAAGTCGGTACAATTTAAAATAATTTTTGGATGGGATTGTAATCAGCAAACGACATAGTTGTTCGTTTTATTGTTATATGAAGTGGTAATAATTACCAAGTGTAGAAAGTGTACAAGCTGACTTAAAGTTTATGTTGAATTGTAAATGTTCCGTGCAAGTAAAATATCACAGTGTAGCGTTCCCTGGCTTCAAAAGGATTGAGAACCACTGATCTACGTGATGGTAAGTTAACATTTGATATAAATTACGCCTTGATTCAAGTTGTATGTCTTCTCTGCAGTGCATATGTGCTATGCAGAAAAGAGACTAATTCGGGCAACAGCATTCGTATCTAAGTGGTGGACACTTTGAGGTACTCAAACATTGCATCAAAGTGTCTGGCCGGACACTTTGACGCGTGACACCGGCTGAGTTAAAATACCATCCAATAGATCACAAATGTGTCCATTCAGAGGGACAAAGATAGGGAACCGACCCTGCTATAGGCGGGAGGAGTGTAGTAGTTGCTTTTTTACTGCCTGATTACCGTCTTGCAAGGTGTAGTGAGGAGGAGAGTCACATCTGGGCAGCACAGGCTCAGAAGTGAAATGTTGGGGCCTCGGATTGGGACTCTGCTCTGAGAGAGTCCAAGTGTTTCCAAATTTCTAAAATTTTTTCACAAATATTTGCAAAAATAGCATGCTAGATTAATGCCACAGTGGTTTCGGGTTCGATTCTGAACCGAAGTGGGTTGTCTTTTCTAGTGCTCCTTCTGTTGGATGGAAAGTCAAGCCAGTGCCCTATGGTGTGATACGTATGATGTCACCACGGATGATCACTAACCCTTTCTACTATGCAACGACTAAATGAGGCAAAATTCCCAACTGTAGTGGGTTCCCCACCCTGCCATAGACGTGAAACGGGTTCGTAATTTTTTAGGGTTGCTTTGGACTCGCCAATTCTCGTCAGATCATTGAAGTTAAGCAATCCAACCCATGTTAGTACGGACATGGGTGGTTGTTTGGGAACACAGGGTACTACTAATTTCCCCATTCCTACCTTCCCCTCACCCGCGAGCAGCCTCCACAGGGTCTGACCCGTTATGGCTGCTTGGAGCACTCCCCTACCCGTTGGCGCAATTAACTAACAACATCATCATCATACCTTTATCCCGCCGGAACAGGGTCGGGTCTACGGGTTCTAGCATATTCTGACTGGGGGCATCCCAGTCAGGCGTTTGGAACCCACAAAAGTATTGGCTCAGCTGTCTGTGGGGATGGTGTCCTACCCCACTAACAAAATAAATAACACACTAATTAAGGAAAGCAATGGAGGTTAGTTTACTCTGTTATTTAAAGAAGGCCTCTCAACACCGATACCAGGGGGTTAGAGCCAAGTTTTTGTAGACCTGCGTTATGACTTTTTAAATCCAAAAAGCAAAAAAGAAGGTTGAATACAATATATGGGGAGTCCGGGGTGCTACATTCCATTATTAGCATGGGTGACCGCTTGGGAACACTGGGCACTACTAATACCCAAATCGTCGTAAGAGCGTAGTGTCCGTGCAGACTCTGAAGGAGAACTACGCAGTGGACGGGGCTCTAATGACCATTGCAGTTGAAGGGCCCCAAAACACCACAAAACAAAATCTGCATTCCATATGGGAAAACGCCCAGTGGTTTGAAAAGATTCTCCCTCTCTGACCAGGATCGAACCTGCATGCTGCTTCAAAGTCACCATCACAACCAGGTCTATTTGCTCCTTTGCCGAGACCCGGCTTGTAAGCAGTCCCGTCTGGGCTACCGTAATTCCGAATGGAAAGGTAAACAACAACAATGGCGACAGTTTCTTCGCAGAGTAAGTTATACGAATTATTGAATATAATAGTGAATTAGTTAATGTAATATTTATTAATTTTTCCACATTTATAGGACCAAAAATGAAACAGGCACCTACTGATATATGGTCCACTAGAGAGCGTTTAAGTTTGGCTTCATCGGTGATGAGGAGCGGAGATCAAAATTGGTGCGAAAATTAAAATGTTGAAAGCTCAATGCCTAATTTGGATAATAATTAAAGTTACTTTTTTTTAAATTAGGGTTTCAGTAAGTCGAGCAATAAGACAATATGGGGAACCAAATCGACCACATGATTGGTTTTCGCAAAAGGTATTTGTTCATGCAACTATTCTAGTATACGCACTGTATATAGTCTTCAAAATATTTCGACGTTCGTTGTCTTGTTAATCTACTGTGACACGAACTTGCCTTAAAGTTTGCATTGTATTGGTGATAAAAATGTTTTCTTTTAGAATTGTGCATTGCAGTATTCTGACCTTTTGGAAAAATCTGATATTCCGAAGTAAGTGAATTGCTAAAGACACACTCGTAAGCGGTCAAACTGATAATGCTCTAACATTTGTAGGCATTTTAATTGTGATTTCGATGACATGATTATGGGTAATCCTCATGATTTCGTCATACATCGGCTTACTTAGCCTTCTTCAAAACCAAATACACATTACAGGGCCTGTTAAAAGTAGTTAGGTACTTAAGAAAAAACCTCGCTACACGTTTTAAAATGTCAGGAGGGGCATTTAGTTCTTAAGGTCACTGGAGACAAAACGGAGGAAAGTAAAATTTCACAGGTGGAGAGGAGGGCTCTGGATTGTGTGGGAATCTAGTAGAGGATGTCAGATATGCAATGCTTGACCGCTGCAGAAGGAGCTGGGGAACCCCCACATTGGGTGAGGTCCTGGGAGGGATGGGTGGTGAGGTGGAACGACTATAATGAGTATGACGGACAAAGATGTTGCTGGGGTGCTGGTGGAGATCTGGACATATGGGTGTAGCATAGGGTTGCCATAATTGTCGGACCACCAACCGGGTTATCCCTCATTAAAAGTATTTTTCCAACAAAATAACAAGAGTTCATCATCACACTCCCATCCCGCCTGTGCAGCGCCACTGAACATGCTCTGACTGGGGGCACCCCGGCTAGGGGTCTGGAACCCGCAGGAATATTGGCTGGGTTGTCTATGGGGGTTGCCGGCCTACCCCACTTGTTCCAACATCGCATTATAAAACCAAAATAGAAATTTCGGCAGGTAAATTTATGCTTTGTTGCTTATAATATTGTACGGTGTCCAACCTATTGCACAACAACAATAAGCAATCCATATCACACACATGCGGTAAAATAACAAGAGTTCATATTATAAATATTCATAGCTTTATTGTAAAATAAATTGCATAATCCTTTCGCTAATTCATTGAAGTATAAAATATTTTAGAGGACCCAAAAAACGTTGGGTTCAATGGTGGATCATTCCCGAACAGTCATTTTCACTGACAAAATTTGATGAGCACCGTGGACGTGTCTGTACCAAATCTAGGTACAGACAAACCTCTCATCTATGGACTACTAGGGAGTGGTTTTGGGCTTAAAAATGAATCCAACTTTAATTGCTTTCCACACTTGTACTGCTCACAAATTTATTAATTTTCTTAATGTGCTGAGGTGTTGATAATAAGCTTGAATGGAAGGACTATCTGTTGTATCAGGAATTGTGAAAGAAGAGTGTCATTGGAATCTCTACACGAGACATTTTTGGTTTCACTGCCACCTCTTCTTCCGAGTCCGTTGCATCCGATGTCCGTTGATGGGGGGGGGGGGGGTCCGTAAATGAGAGGTTTGTCTGTATGTGTAGTATATGCGCAGTATTGAAGGAAATGATATTATCAGGAAATAATTGTTTAACATGCGAAAAATTTAAGTCGACCGGGACAAATAACCTGACAGGGACACTGACCTCAAAACAGGGACATGTCCCTGTGTAGCGGAATGTATGGCAACCCTACACTAGCAAGGTATCCATCACAAAGGGTTACATATTCATAGCTGTAGTTGTAAATATATACTGACAACACGAGTTTATCCTGCCAGAGTATCATTCTGCATTCATTTAACGTAAATTTCAAACATTTCAGTTCACAACAATTCATTGGCCAGGATATGTTTTGGACCATTTTAAGGTCCATTTCAGACAGTTCTCCACCATGAAAGACTTTAATAAGACTGTACCTTGTAATGTGAAGTGATGGAAATGAAGGTTGCGTAAAGAAACGTCTCCGATATATGGCGAAATCATGTACACCAGTAAAATGCAGGATTACCAAATTATGCACCCGTTCTTAGAATGATTCTGTTTCTTATTGACCATCTTACTTTCAAACTAGCCACTCCTTTTTGTTATGTAGGCGAAAGCGAGGGGAACGAGATTTGGAGACACCTGGAGAGTATATTGTTCGAAAATTAAATCAAGAAAGAATTGCCGAATTAAAAATTCTTATCGAACAGGACAAACAGCGTTACAAGTAATATTTCCATACTGAGACGTTCTACTGCATTGTTAAATTAAAAGTACGCCATTTGTATCGTATGTTATTAGAAAATTGAAAAGCGAATTGGAAGAAGTCCAGTGTGGTGCCGCAGATGACAGACTCCGTGAAATTTGGGATGAGATTTTAAGGTAATTATAATAGTTATAAATCTCGTAGGTTGAATTTATCACGAGCTGACATTCGATTTTCTCGAAATACTTTAATGTTTATAAACAGGTTTCTGTTGTTGTTTGTTACCTAATTTCCCCGAAAATTAGCCCTAGCATGAGCCCTAGCATGATTTTTCAGGATGCTCATCATATAAGCCCTACTCCGAAAATCAGCTCTCCTTAGGTTCGTCATAAATTATAAGGGGCCCAAGCCGGTACCTTTGGTCGAGCGGCAAACTGCGTTGCACACACCAGTTCTGGTCTGACCACTGAAGTTAAGCAACGCAAACCTAGCTAGTACTGACATGGGTGGTCGCTTGGGAAAACTGGGTACCGCAAATATCCAAAATTCGTCGCATAAGTGTAGTGTAGGTGCAGTCTGTGCATTAGAACTACACAGCGGACGGCGCTCTAATGACCTTGTAGTTGAATGGCCCTAAAACACCCACGGACAACAATGGACGAGCGGCTATGTAAACCGAGGGTCTAAGACAATTAGTAAAACGACAATTGCTTGGATGGCATCTGGTAGGATACAACACCTTCACGAACGGTTGTTATTAGATTTCATGCCGACTGGAATATTGGTCGTTTGAAAGATTCTGAACCACGTTTTGAAGATGCTAATAAATAAGCCTGCCATCTTACTTTAACCTAACGTAACAAAAACCTACTTACCTGACCAATTGGCCTACTACCAGCTGTCGCGATCCCACAAACAGATTAGTGGGCTGCTTGGGAAAACTGGGTACCGTTAGTATCCGAAAATCGTCGCATTAGTGTAGTGTCTGTGCAGTCCCTGCATCAGAACTACACAGTGGACGGGGCTCTAATGACCTTGTAGTTGAAGGGCCCTAAAACACCAACAAACAACAACCACAAACAGATAAACGTGAGACTTATTGCCGAATGACCAGTCAGAATACTGACAATGAATCTAGATATTTGTAGATGAAAAAAATAAGACATTCCTGCTTTTTTTTTTTGGAGCAAAAATTAATATAAGGTCCGGTCGTATTTTCGGGGAAATGTGTCAATAGTGTGATAATACTTTTTTTTTTTGGATATCATAGAGAGAAAAAGAAGCAAGAGCAGGCAAATGAACAACATCAGACCTGGCTTCAAGAAAGGGCTGCAAGAATAGCTGCACAAGCCGGTTAGTTATGAACTTATCTTTCAATGATTTGTGAGGAAGTTTTTCCAATGGTCTTGAATTTTTAAAGCGTTAAAACCCGGAAAGATGCCTTCTATGCATAAGAGAGGGATGAGTCGACGGGCATCCGTTGGAATCCCAACATCACCTCGTTTGGATCAGAGTAGTGACATTGATGGCAACCTTGACTCTCCTGTCGGAGCTCCTCTACATGTGGATGCTAGCGTACGTCCGTTTTTGAAACTAGTTATTGTGTACATTTCTATTACTGATGGATTGTCGGAAATCAGAATGAACTATATTTTAAGAATTGTAATGAAGAGTCCTCTCCACATGATGTTGGGAATTCTGTGCCTATGGCAAACTCTGTTTCCACTATTGCAACCACAGTTGTCACAATGCCATCTCCCACTGCTCCATCTTCCCATAGCTCACCTTTGCTGAATACACTGCTACGCAGCTCTTCGCATGTATGTCAGACTTCAGCCCCAACCACACCCAAAGAAGTAGGTCTAAACGAATACACAACCCGTAATTGGCTGTCACTTGCAATGTTGCTGCACCTAGACACTGCAAAACAAATGGCCATGACAGAACATTTTCAAACTGTTGATTGTAGGAGTTTTTAAGAACCATCTCTTGTTTTCTCGTCAGATTTCACCACGATCTCAAGCCTCTGTCACCTCGCCGACAATCTCTTCGTTGTTATCTTCACCTAATCATCATCAGTCAATCCTAAATCCTAGCGCGTTGTCATCGTCTGTTGCCAACCTGTTGACCACTGCACTGAGTGGGCCACCTGACCACGAATCTGCCACTCCTAGACCACCTATCACTTCTCCATCCCAAGGTTGGTGCTGATTTTTGATTGAAAACTTGGAAACATAGGGCCTTAAGACAGAAACGTAGCAATGCTTTTGACGCCCTTTAGGTCAGCACTTTACTGCACGCTATTTATGACCGTGATAGGGTGGGAGCGGCGAATTGTGTTGGACACAGCAGTTCTCGTCTGATCACTGAAGTTAAGCAGCGCAACCCCAGCTAGTACTGACATGGGTGGCCGCTTGGGAAATCTGGGTACTGCTAATACCCAAAAATCGTCGCATTAGTGTAGTGTCTCTACAGTCTCTGCATAAGAGCTATGCTGTGGACGGGGCTCTAATGACCTTTGTAGTTGAAAGGCCCTAAAACACCAACAAACAAAACAACAACAGTGATAGGGTGGGGCCTTCACCAATTCAGTAGCAAGTGTTTGTTACCAAATGCCAGGGGGCGCATCATGGGGGAGCACTTCCAAAAAAGTGCACCCCAAATATTTTTAAATATTCAGAATCTTTAGTATAGATCTAGCTAACAATTACAATAGGTCCTCTACTTCCCCTTAGGCAATGTCCTATCTTCAGTGGTTTAGCCCAGGCATGTCAAATTGGGGGTACCCCGAGGTCCACATCGGGAACACGTACGTTGTCATGAGGGCCATGCAGTGTTGACTTTTTTTGTAATTTGTTTTAAAAAGTACTAAGAGGCCCTGCCTGACGGTATCGAGTTTATTTGACATGACAATTGTCGAAATGGTATTTAACAATAGTTAAGCCTCTGAGTAACAGGCTGCATATGTATACTACATGATATCGATTGTGAGGGCGGCAACTCTAGGCTTCTAGGGCCGCCAGTTTGTCACCCCTGGTTTGTCCAACTATTGGTAGTGTAGGACTGGCAGTGTAGAAATGGGAATAGCCAGTGCCAGTGTCTCATCAATTGCAAAGTTGAATCGAGCATCAGTTCAATTATGCGCCCCATTGAGCACTGAGGGGGGGGGGGGGACTAATTGCTGCATTGCCCCCCTCTGGATGAACCTCTGCCAAATGCACATCCCTTTTGTTTCTTGTTATAAAAAGCAATGACACAGGAAAATGACCTACCTTCTAACTTTTTCATTCTGTCGTGAGGCAGCTTTTGAGGCTCGTGGAGTGCCCCGTGCCCCTTGCTCCTCGCGCCCTTGGCATTTGTCCCATTGTCAATAGGTTGCTACGGCACTGCCTTAAAGTGTTTGCCATGCTAGCAATAGTTTGTGCCTGTGTTATAAACCTGCAGTTTGCAATTGCTTTTAGGAGCCCCTACGCTCTTGAAGTTGTTAGATATGCCCTTGGGATCACCTGGAAAGTTACCGCCTCTTCCGGAAGTGACATACCGAGATACCCCTTGCACTACTGCACCACCTGTTGAACCTCCACCGGTTCCTGTAGTCAGCAACGTTGTGGAGATTTGTGCAGAAGAGCCTAAGCCTGAGGAGTACTCCAGCGAAGAAATAGTACTGCAGCAGGTGGAAGAGAATGTACAGACAACTGTAGAACCTGAACAGACGGAAGCCTTACAGGAAGTGGTATTTAAGGAGGAGGTGGTGGAGGAACCAGTGGTGGAAGAAATTGAAACGGTTGACCAGCCAAAGGTGGAGATCATCGAGGAGGATGTGCCTTCGGTGATAGAAGTGGAAGTGAAGGAAGAGCCTAATGACGTTGTTGTTGAAGTCATTGAAGTTGTAGAGGGAGTTCATGATTTAAAGGACCACCAGGAATGTATAGAACTTGTAGAAGAAGAAGGTTTAATAGTTTTTCTTTTTGTTAGTTTGATTGCGGTCTGGTAGTCACCTGGATGCTAAATGTCCTTTCTGATTCAGTCATTACAGAATCAATGCAGCATTCAGAATTTGTTGAAGAACAGGAACTGCAGACAGAGGAAGATGTAGGGTGTGAAGAGCCTGAATCACAAGTTCAGGAACAAGTACCTGATAGTGGAGTTGAGATAGAAGCACCAACTGTGATAGAGGACATTCCTCCTCCTAATTCCGTTCCCGTTGAGGACTCGAAGGAAGAGGCAGTTGAGGTTGTAGAATCACCTCAGAAGAAGCCCATTGATGAAGATCTGACTGATGTTACAGAAACGCAGGCGTCAACAGATTTTGTTCCAGAGTCGGTGGAGGACGTTGATATCAAACAGGTAATTCTACTTTTTGTTGACTTGGCAAAATTTGACTATTTTTTTCAGGATATTGCGGCCATACTGCACCAGTGATTTATTTTTGTTCAAAAACTGCTTGCTCAAGTGCACTTCTACATCATGCAGCAAAAACGCAACTCCTAACCCTTGTCCCGCCTATGGCAAGGTCGGGTACCCATCTTGTCCTCTGAATGGACACAAGAGCGATATATTGAACATTGTCTTGGGCAGCCTAATTTTAACTATGAAGTCTTTAAAAGTCGCCCGAACAGGCCCGGCTCGTGAGTTTCAGGCGCCCTAGGCAAGTGTGTCCATCCCTGCCCCCTCCCCCAATCAAATTTAATGCAGTTCTAAATTGTCTGAACGCTCCTCATGCCCTTCGTGTTTGTCCCATTGCCAATGAATGTTTTGGCTCTGCAACAAAGCGCCTCCAAAAAGCCAACATTTCGACAAGGCCCCACCAAGCAGAAAAGTTTGGGAACCCCGGGACTATGAACATTTTAAATGATGGATAGACCACATTGCAAGCTCTGAGCTTTGCCGCCTTAGGCAGCCACCGTCGCATCTTTGTTTTAGAACAGTGTGGTAAGCACGAAACTACGCAATCGATTGCAGTTTGTGGTAGGTGAGGTTACCCTGGTATAGGTCCTGTTTGGCCTGGACAGCACAAGGCGCAGGTTCCATTTATCTACTTGCCGATTTCCTGACAGAGCAAAAATAACAAATTCTGTACAACTCTTTGATGGCTTCAGTGAGAGCAGTGTGCACTTATCAGTAACTCACAGTGTGCAACTTTGGATTTGTTGGCAGGAGGACTTGCAAGACGTCTTGCAGGACAAGGAAGAAGAGGACGTAGAAGAAGGTAGAGGAGGAATAGGAGAAGTGGAAGAAGACCTAGAGGATGAAGAAGACGAAAATAACGATGAGCGACCACAAACCCCTGAAGAATCTCACCTTACCCTGGACGACTCAATACTTGAGAGTGAACCTGAAAGAAATGAGGGTTTCTTAGAGCTGGAGGACAATTCCAGAAGACTGGACAGGGAAATCGAGATCCCAATGGTGTCCAGTGAGAAACATTCACCGATACCGCCCATTGAGGAGGAAGAGAAGGAAATTGAAATTCCTTTAACTGTGCCCGTGCCGATGCCATCCTCTTCTTCAATAAGAGGAAGTGAAGGAGGACACCGTGGCAGGCGAAGGCGGGGAGGTGGACGAGGGCGACGAGGTGGACGTATGCATGGAAGCCGGTCCTCCAGCACATTCTCTTCTTGTGACGATTCGGCTCTGGTAAATAGCTTCCTGAAAAGCAATATTTCCTTCCTCACCTCAAAAGTTGACCCTGGGGTTCGTCATTTGGTGCGTTTTTTCCTTAGGAGGAGAAAGTTGAAGAGAGTGAAACTGACACAATGGAAGACAAAGACAAGGCCACTGAACCTGCAAGAGAGTCGGTGTCCACCAGAGGTAGGCCAAGACTAGGGTCTCCAGACGATGGACGCCGGAAAAAGGCATCAAGGAAAAAGAAGGAAGACTTGCAGAAGGAAGAATCCGAGAAAAAATTGGAGGTTTGCAAGGAGGAGGATGTGACCATCAAGAAAGAAGATGATTCAGAGCCTGCTTCAGAATCTAAGGCTACAGACTATCCTGGAAGTGAGATTCCTGGTAGAGAAACAGACGAAGAAACCAAAGAAGAAGTGCTCGTGGGACGGGGTATCACGAACACGGATTCCATACCAAATAGTCCAGCTTCTGCGTCTGCAAGGTGAGGCTCCAATCCCGATTTCTGCTCTGGCACAGATGGTTTTTTTTCTTTCGTCTGTTTTTGAGACCTGTCATATTGTTGGCCCTCTTCAGTGGAGACGATGCTGATGGTGGACGCGATTACAGGCTGTGGAAGAAAGCAATTATGCTCGTTTGGCGATCCATCGCCAATCACAAGTCAGTTGAAATTGCTCGTCATCTCGCTTATGAAATGCTCGCAGTGAGCAGAATTGTTAACCCCTTGTTTGATCCAGGTATGCCAATGTGTTCCTGCATGCAGTCACCGAAGAGATGGCCCCTGGCTATCATGGTGTTGTTTGCAGGCCGATGGATCTGGTGTCCATCAAGAAGAACATTGAAAATGGTGTCATTCGAACCACTGTAGAGTTTCAGCGAGACGTGATGCTCATGTTTCAGAATGCGATCATGTACAATAATTCGGATCACGACGTTTATAAGATGGCAATCGAAATGCAGAAGGAGGTCATAGGTTACATCCAAGATTTTGTCGCCACCCAATTGATGGTGCAATCGGCTAGCAATCCGAAAGTGCTCCGACGAGAAACTCGTGAACAGTATCAAAAAAGAGACAGTTTTGGGGACAAATCCAATCCTTGCACTCCACAGTCACAGGTGAGTCCAACCTTCTCAAGATAAGCTGTATTATAGGCAGTAGGGCCCCCAAAATGAGGACTGGTGGTCAGTCCGAGTGAGCCAGTTGAAATAACAGATTATATCAAGGTGCACCAAACTACAGCCTGTCAGTCAGAGTGAACCGGTTACTGGCTTCGCTTGAATTAGCGGACCGTTTCCAAACTTTAGCCCACGGGCCGGATCCGAAGCCCTCGTTGAGTCCTCATGTTGCCTGCGTTGCTTCTGGCCCTTCCCCCCCCCACCAATCTATTCTAATTCTATTTTTTCATTTGTCTGTAGGAAGGTGAGAAAAGAAAACGGCCCCTGTCCGAAAGTGAAGGAGGTTCGACCAAAAAGCGGAGAACAAGGGCAGATGATTAACCCTAGTCCTGTACTTGTGTATCCAGTAAATATTTTAATTTCGACCAACTCTAGTGGTAACGTTGTGTGCCTTTTTATCATTTTTGGCTTGCCATTGCTGGGGTTAGCAGCATCAAAGTGGGTCAACCATTCTCAGCACCAAAATCTTTGCCCCAATTGCAAATCTTTTTACCCATCAAGGGGTGTATTCTTTCAAGTCACGTGCTTCATTTTTACGTTGCCGATTCCTAACTTCGTTGCAGCCCACCTCGGAGGGAGCGGCGAGTTGCGTTGGACACACCAGTTCTCGTCTGATCACTGAAGTTAAGCAACCCAAGCCCAGCTAGTACTGACATGGGTGGTCGCTCGGGAAAACTGGGTACTGCTAATACCCAATAATCGTCGCATTAAGCTGGGTTTACACTGCGCGAAACATACTCGCCGCAACTGTTTCCACAGGCTTGCGGCAATCTCGCCCGTCTCGCCCTCCCTGTTTACATTGAGCGAAATATTGCGCGAAGCAAGCATGCAAAACGTATCTAGAGTACCAGTACACGAAGTGGGAGTGGCGAAACCCTTTGATGCGCGTCCAAAAACCGACAGTGCGGTGGCTCACCACGAGGCTGCCTCGCGCAGCAAGTTTCGGGGCGAGTCCCCGTTTACACTGCGCGAGTCTTTTCTAAAGAAACAGTTGCGCGAGTGTGTTGCGCGCAGTGTAAACCCAGCTTTAGCGTAGTGTCTGTGCAGTCTATGCATTAGAACTATGTAGTGGACGGGTCCCTAATGACCTTGTAGTTAACAGGACCTTAAACACCAACAAACAAGCAAACAACACCTACCTCGGTTCACTTCGAATCCATGGATCCTGGTTCATTGCTAGGCGTGGTGACGCAAAACGCGGTGCGCTTTCCGTCCGATAGAAAATGAAATCGTCACCACTGCATAGAATAGAACCCGTTCTACGTGGAACTTGTATTTTGGCAGAAGTACCAGGAGTAGGAGCTGCCCCAACGAACAGTAGGCCGACGACAAATAAGCAGAGGGGTTGCAGCATTAGGTCGGCAGCCGGCTGCGTAAACATACCGCCCAATCGATCGTCCATGCGGTGGTATCGCTAGGGTTGGCGTCACCCGGTGCGGTGACACCATGGTGGTCCCCCCCTCCCAAAACAGGCGCTTCTTCTGCTTTGGTCTCACCCCATTTCTCATGGTGCGAGTGGTGTCACCCGGTGCGACTCGCACCCCCCCCCCCTAGCGATACCGCTGCGGCCATGTGTCCCAGTGGGACAAAAGGGAACGGCTTATTGCGTTGGACACCACTTCTCGTCTGATCACCGAAGGTAAGCAACGCAACTCCAGCTAGCAGTGACATGGGTGGCCACTTGGGAAAACTAGGTGCCGCTAATACCCAAAAATCGTCTCATTGGTGTAGTGTCTGTGCAGTCTCTGCATTAGAACTACGTTGTGGATGGGTCTCTTAGTTGAAGGGCCCTAAAACACCAACGAACGAATCCAGTGGGGGAAAAAATTTGTACCAGGCCCTGCCATAGGTGGGAAAAAGGTTAGTAGTTGCTTTTTGATTTGTAGCAAGGGTTCTTTTCCGGGTAGTGGTGAGCTCTCGTGCATACCACACAGTAGGGCACCGACTTCCCCTTTAATCTACTTTGGGTCTTTAGCCAGTATGGCAGTACCCTGCCGTAGTTAATGGAGACATCGCGAAAAAAATGAGGGAGAGTAGGTTGAGGTGGTATGGGCACGTAATGAGAAGATGGGAGCAGAAGCTCGTTAGGTCCATTTCAGGAATGCAGGTGGTTGGAAGCACTTGGGGCAGGGGGAGACCGAAGCAGACGTGGGAGCAGGTTGTCCGTAAGGATATGGTAGTGTGTAGGGTGGACGGGGACCTGGTGGGGGATACGCAGGAGTGCAGTACTAGAATGTGCTGACCCGACCGTGCCACAGGCGGGATGAGGGTATTATAATGATGCTTTTGTATTGATGTGTTTGTAGGAAAGAAAGAAAAGACGTCCTTATCCAAAAGTCAAAGGGCATATTCGACTAAAATACGAAGAACCAGTGGCGTAACTTGTAGGGGTAATGGGATCAAATGCCCCGGGCGCTGGAGAAAGCGCCACCCTGAGGGGGGCGCCTTGTCTGTCTTGCTAAAAGCCAGCCGCTGTGACGACTTTGTGGCACATAAACATTGTGCCTACGTACGTGTACCTTGTCTGCTCAGAACATGCAACAGGGAAGGAGGAGCGCTTCGAATGCCTTTTGCCCCAGGCGCCACTGCGAAGAACAAATGATAAACTTGGGACCTTTTGCTTCCAGTAGACGGAATTTAATCTATTACTGGTATCTTACATTAATTTGATTGTGAAAGGTAACAAATCAAAAAACTGCATGCATTTAAGACTGGTGTTTATAACTCCATTTTGGAAAAAAAAAAGTTTAGGATCCAAGAGACAATAATTCAAATT
Source organism: Trigoniulus corallinus (assembly GCA_013389805.1). Lineage (NCBI taxonomy): Eukaryota > Metazoa > Arthropoda > Diplopoda > Spirobolida > Trigoniulidae > Trigoniulus > Trigoniulus corallinus. The sequence goes on from JAAFCE010005724.1 coordinate 6,099,978, forward strand.
GAAAGCAAGTTTTTAATGGCGTACTTCTGTCCAACCGTCGTCGTCTTGTCTTGTAGGCTGCGGCGGAGGAGGACGTCGATCTCGGTCGCGTTCCCGCTCTCGCTCCCTATCCCGTTCTCTGTCTCCTCTGTCCCTATCTTGTCGTTGTTGTCGCGAAGGACCTTTGTCATCCCGCCACGCTGGTGATGGTTCATCCCGAATCGGCCCTAAATAAAAAAAGGTTCTGATTCCAGGTGCAAAAGCTTTTCAAAGGGCATTAAATACCATATAAAAGTTAAATTTACCGCCTTTCCTTCCAAAATCTTGTTTGTCAGGAGTGCTCCTTTCCTTCTCAGGAGGTAGGGCTTTGGACCTCCAACTTTTTTCTTCAGTTACAGGCCGGCTCTCCCATCGGCGATTTGGTCCTCCTACTCCACCACCACCACCACGTAAACGTTCTATTCGAAAAACACCCCGAATTTTAGCACCAACAAGTGCGAGAAGTTCCCCGAAGTCGTGACCACCAATACCTTCTTGAGATGTTTTCCAGTTGCCACCAAAATCGTCTCTCTGTTGAGGACCTTTGCCACCCCGTCCTCCCTTGTCCCGATCGTCACGATCATCTTTCCGAATGTCGTCGGAACGTGGTGGGCCACGTCGCCATTTTTCAACGCTGGGTCGCTCCTTGTCTTCATGGAAGTCCTTTCCTGCATTATCTTTGTCACCATCTCTTCCTAATGGGCGACCCTTCCTCCAAGAACCAGCCTATTTTTAAAAAAAAGCCCTTTTAGATTTAGGGGCACTTTGGTAAGGGGGTTCAGCCGTCTGTTCATGTTACCTCCTCCATAGGTTGCGATTTTGGTTTTCTCCAGTCATCTTCCACTTTTCGGCCTCCTTTGTCATCTCGAATATCCCGGCGCCTGTCATCCCTGTCTCTATCACGCCGGTCATCCTGCTGTCTATCCCTGTCTCTATCACGCCGGTCATCCTGCTGTCTATCCCGCCTGTCATCCTGCTGTCTATCCCGCCTGTCGTCCTGCAGTCTATCACGCCGGTCATCCGGCTGTCTATCACGCCGGTCATCCTGCTGTCTATCACGCCGGTCATCCGGCTGTCTATCACGCCGGTCATCC